>ML107583.1:34939-60066 GCA_003697995.1 Taxidea taxus jeffersonii | reverse complement strand
GGTGGGGTTACATCATATGTTTAAATAAAGCTTAAATAAAGTAAAAAAAAAATATATATATATATATATAAATATAATTTAAAAGCAACGCCTGGTGTAGGGTAAGCACTACAAAACTGTTAACTATTGCTGTTGTTAAAGACATTTAAGTTTGTTACCCAGCAATACATTATGTGGCCAAACATTTTTTAATTGGCATATGCATAATCTAAAACTATATTTGATTTGTCAATCAATATCTCCTACAACTAAACATATATACAAACATACTTGAACACACACTGGTGTTGCCTGCACTCTTTCCCTATTTCCCAAGTAAGTAAATGAAGAACAGAAAGATCAAGTAACTTTCCCAAAGTCACACAGCAAGTAAGTAGCAGAGCCTGGACTAAATCCATGACTCTACCTCTAAGGTCTGCCCTCTGCTGTTTTGATCAAGCCCATTCCAGGTATGAGGAAAGTAAATTGCTTTTGTCTGGGACATATTTATCTGCAAATATACTGATATAAATTAAACTCAAAAGAGCCACTGGTACAAGTCACATTGTAACCCTGGTATAATGTTGATTCTTATTCTTAGTCCCTTGGGAAAATTAGGTGTGTTTCAGCAGATGCTTTGAAAGACAGACTCCTTTAATAATAGGTGACTTTGCTATCACGATTGGAGATGTTATTCCAGATTTACATGGGACCAACACAATTGAGTGAGAGGTCAGAGAGAACACTCTTTTTTTCTTTAAGATTTTTTAAAAAATTTTATTTATTTGACAGACAAAGATCACAAGTAGGCAGAGAGGCAGGCAGAGAGAGAGGAGGAAGCAGGCTCCCTGCCCAGCAGAGAGCCCGATGCGGAGCTCAATCCCAGGACTCTAAGATCATGACCTGAGCCGAAGGCAGAGGCTTAACCCTCTGAGCCACCCAGGCACCCCCAGAGAGAACACTCTTCATAGCAAGCAGTGGGTGGTGGCTCTACAAAAGTTGGCCTCCCTCTGTGGCATCTTTGGCATACACGCCACATGTAGCTCTGACACTAAAACCGTTCTTGCTGCTGCTTCAGGGAAAGCAATGCTTGTGTCTTCTTCTGTTTCAACTGATAAATTCCCAATTATTTCCCAGAGACTGTGTTGGTTGAGGATCAAGCCAATCTTACCGAAGTCGAGCCCCACCAGGGGCACTGCTCTGTACTCCTGAGAGATGAAGAACAAAGGCCTCTGGCTGACCAGGACTGGGAAATGTCCATAGCAAGATTCCTTTCCTTTGTTCTCCATGGGAAAATGAAAGGCTCCCTGAATAGGAATAGGAGAAGGAAAGCAGGGTATTATTTCTGAGTTCTTACACTGGGATTCAGCTCTTAAAGATGTAGTAAAATAGAGTCTTTTCCAGAATTCTGTGACTGTCTACAAAAGATAACACATTTAAAAAGTTGGGGAGAGAGGTATATGAACTGAAAGAAAGATCCCTACACCAAAATTTTGCCTTAACTCCCTGTCTCTTCTATGGAGTAGAGGTCATGTCATCTAACATGTACATCTCACTGACCCTCCCAGAGCTAACAGGATAATAAAAACACAAAGGAGATGAAGCCACAGCTGCTCCATCGTCAAAAATATTCAGGTGAACACATAAATGAACACAAAGGCATGCCTTTTTTTTTTTCATTATTGTACAGGCCACACTAGGTTTTTAGAACTACTTTTAACAAAATCCTACTATTATCAACAGAGTAATCAGCTTAGTGATCACTATGTCCAGGTGACATATGAAGGTTTTTGTTTTTTTTTTTAATTTATTAGAGAGAGAGAGCACAGGCAGACAGAGAGGCAGGCAGAGGCAGAGGAAGAAGCAGGCTCCCTGCTGAGCAAGGAGCCCGATGTGGGACTCGATCCCAGGACGCTGGGATCATGACCTGAGCCAAAGGCAGCCGCTTAACCAACTGAGCCACCCAGGTGTCCCGACATATGAAGTTTTTAATTTGACTGAATAAAGTTTCTCATTTTTACCAAGTAGACTGTGGAACTCTGATCACTAAAATATGGGAGGACTGTATTAGGAAACAAAGAGTTCATTATCCAAAGTAAGGACAAGTGAAGAAAATTAGTGGCCAATCACACATCTATCTCTACGTTCTACAGGGAAGACTTTAGCAAAGCAACAACTCACCTAGTTTTGGGGTCATGTTGCCAACAACAATGAATTCGGGGATTTCTAACCCAGGAGCATATCCAGCCACCCAGGCAACCATGAGAGAGCCATACGTGCCTCTCCTAGAAATCACAACTTGGCTTGTTCCCGCAGTGATGTCCATGAGTGGAAAAGCAGTAGATTCAAATCCAACCTGAGGAAAAATGTGCTTAGAATATTTTATGTCTCCCTAAAGTTTCCTGTTTTCTGAGGAGTGGGTTAAAAGTCAACTTTCTCTTTGTTTACATAATATATTTTCTTGTTTTAAAATATATTCAATTAGAAGAGCAAAATGGTGGAGGAGTAGAAGACCTAAATTTCGTCTGCTCCCAGGAATTCAGCTAGTTACCAAGCCATTCTGAATACCTACATACTCAAAAGGAGACTGAAGAAAAGAATAGCAGCAATTCTATGAACAGAAAAGCAACCACTTTCTGGAAGGTAGGATGTGTGGAGAAGTGAATCCGAGGTGATATACAAGAAGGTAGACCACAAGGGGGAGGGGCCTGCTTCCCAGCAAGCGATAGAGCAGTGGAGCACAAAATCAGAACTCTCTGAAGACAGCTCTGTTGAGGGATGTTGTTCCAGAGGCTAAGCAGGGGGTGGAACACTTGCTAGGAGAGTGTGGTCTCAGAACCCTCAGGGTCACAGAAAGACCGGGGGATACCTGAGTGTGGCAGAGCCCCAAGGTATTGGAGCAGGGAAACTGGCTGAAGATTCATTGCTGAGGAGTGGGCTCTCAGCTTCGGGTTGCCATAAATCATGATCCGAGGCATATTCTGGCCACTACTCTTCTAGCAGGGACCCAACAAGCAGCAGATCCAGGGAGACTCCCCTCCCTCCCCCAGGAGGAACAGCACAGGAGCACACCACAGGAATCTGCTGCATTTGGAAACCCCAAAAGGGGTCGTGTGCCAGAGACAGAAACGTTCAGTCACTGTCAGAGTGAGAATGGAGTGCAGCTGGAGACCTGGGACACAGGACTGATTGACTGCTTTTCTCTGAGGGGTCATGGAGGAGTGGGGCTCTCAGCTCCTCTTAGGCCAGAGATTGGGGGGCCTCCATTTTCATTCCCATCCTCCAACGCTGTACAAAAAGCTCTCAGGAAACAAAAGCTACCAAGAGTGAACCTGAAATTACTTAGCCTGGCCCCTGGCAAGGGCAGTGCAATTCTGCCTAGGGCAAAGACATTTGAGAATCCCAGCAACACATCCCTCCCCCAGAATATCAGCAAGAACATCCTGCCAAAAGCAAGTTCACCAATCAATGAGAACTGCAAAACATCAGAGCTATGGGATGTATGCTGTATTCGCACACAGAATTCATGGTTTTTATCACAAGATACTTTAGTCTCTCAAAGTTAATTTTGAAAATTCTCTTTATTTTTTTTGTTTTTAAAATTTTTTCTTCTCTCCTTTTTCAAGCAACATTTTTCCAATTCCTTTTTAAAAATCTTTTGTAATTTTCATTTTTTACAGTCACATTCTATCCCTTCATTGTATTTAAACTTATTTTTTGTATATATATATAAATTTTTCATTCTTTAAAATTTGGGGATACAGTTTCATCTAACAGACCAAAATATACCCTAAATCTAGTGTATGGCTTTGTTCTAGTCTCCTGCCTGATCACATTCTCTCCTTTTATTTTTCCTAAACTTTTTTCTTTCCTTTTTCAACCAACTTCTTATCTTATCAATTTCTTTTTAAAAATCTTTTTTAATTTTCATCTTTAATCATATTCCATCCATTCATCCTATTTAACCTTATTTGTGTGTGTGTATATATATATATATTTTTTTTTTTCTTCCTTTCTTTCTTTAAACTTTTGGGAGGCAGTTTCTTAGAAAAAAATACACCCAAAATCTAAGTGTGTGGCTCTACTCTATTCATCAGCTTGATCATATTTTTTTCCCTTTCCTTCTATTCCCCCCAGTTTTAGGTCTCTTCCGTTTGTTTAGTGTATATTTTTCTGGGGTCGTTATTACCCTCTTAGCATTTTGTTCTCTCATTCATCTATTCCTCTCTGTACAAAATGAGAAAATGGAAAAACTCACCTCAAAAAAAAAAAAAAAAAGAGAAAGAGTCAGAACCAACTGCCAGGGACCTAATCAATAGGGACATTAGTAAGATGTCAGAACTAGAGTTCAGAATGACAATTATAAAGATACTGGCTGGGCTTGAAAAAAGTATAGAAGACACTAGAGGATCCTTTTTTGGAGAAATAAAAAAAAAAATAAATCTAACCAAAGTCAAAATCAAAAAGGCTATTAATGAGATGAAACCAAAAATGGAGGCTCACGTTGGTGGTATAGTGGTTAGCATAGCTGCCTTCCAAAAATGGAGGCTCTAACTGCTATGATTAATGGGGCAGAAAAGTGAATTAGTGATATAGAAGACCAAATGATGGAGAATAAAGAAGCTGAGACAAAGACCATGAGGGGAGAATTCAAGAGATAAGTGATACCATAAAACAAAACAATATTAGAATAATTGGGATCTCACAAGAAGAAAGAGAGAGAGGGGCAGAAGGTATATAGGAACAAATTATAGTAGAGAACTTCCCTAATTTGGGGAAGGAAACAGGCATCAAAATCGAGGAGGCATAGAGAACCCATCTCAAAATCAATAAATATAAGCCACCACCCCATCATCTAATAGAAAAACTTAGAAGTCTCAGAGAAAAAGACAAAATCCTGAAAGTAGCTCAGGACAAGAGGTCTGTAACCTACAACAGCAGCAACATTAGATTGGCAGCAGACCTATCCACAGACACTTGGCAGGCCAGAAAGTACTGGCATGATATATGCAGAGCACTAAATGAGAAAAACATGCAGCCAAGAATATTATCTCCAGCTATGTTGTCACTTAAAATATTAGGAAAAATAAAAAGCTTCCAGGACAAACAAAAACTAAAAGAATTTGCAAACACTAAACCAGCCCTACAGGAAATACTGAAAGCGGTCCTCTAAGCAAAGAGAAAGCCTAAAAGTAACAGGCCAGAAAGGAACAGAGACAATATACAGTAACAGTCACCTTACGGGCAATACAATGGCACTAAATTAATATCTTTCAATAGTTACCCTGAATGTAAAAGGCTAAATGCCCCAGTGAAAAGACACAGGGTATCAAAATGGATTAAAAAACAAGACCCATCTATATGCTGTCTATAAGAAACTCATTTTAGACCCAAAGACACCTCTTGATTGAAAGTGAGAGGGTGGAAAACAATTGCCATGCTAATGGACATCAAAAGAAAGCTGGGGTGGCAATCCTTATATCAGATCAATTAGATTTTAAGCCAAAGACTATAATAAGAAGGACACTATATCATACTTAAATGGTCTATCCAACAAGAAGATCTAACAATTTTGAATACCTGTGCCCCTAATTTGGGAGCAGCTAATTATATAAGCCAATTAAGAACAAAATCAAAGAAACACATCAACAATAATACAATAATAGTAGGGGACTTTAACAGCCCCCTCCCTGAAATGGACAGATCATCTAACCAAAAGATCAACAAGGAAATAAAGGCTTTAAATGACACACTGGACCAGATGGACATCACAGATATATTCAGAACACTCCATCCCAAAGCAACGGAATACACATTCTTCTCTAGTGCACATGGAAAATTCTCCAGAATAGATCATATCCTGGGTCACAAATCAGGTCTTAACTGGTACCAAAAGACTGGGATGATTCCTTGCATATTTTCAGACCACAATGCTTGGAAACAGGAACTCAATCACAAGAGGAAAGTTGTAAAGAACTCAAATACATGGAGACTAAAGAGCATCCTACTGAAGAATGAATGGGTCAACCAGGAAATTAAAGAAGAATTGTAAATGTCATGGAAACAAATGAAAATGAAAACACAACTGTTCAAAATCTTTAGGACACAGCAAAGAGAGTCCTGAGACGAAAGTATACAGCAATACAAGACTTTCTCACGAAACAAGAAAGGTCTCAAGTACAAAACCTAACCCTACACCTAAAGGAGTAGGAGAAAGAAGAACAAATGGAGCCTAAACCCAGCAGGAGAAGAGAAATAATAAAAATCAGAGCAGAAATCAATGAAATAGAAACCAAAAGAACAGTAGAACAGACCAATGAAACCAGGAGCTGTTTCTTTGAAAGAATCAATAAGATTAATAAACCCATGGCCAGACTTATCAAAAAGAAACAATAAAGGACATAAATTAATAAAATCATGAATGAATGTGGACAGATAACAACCAACACCAAAGAAATACAAATAATTATAAGAACATATGACGAGTCTATTAAAAAATTTAAAAAAAAAGAACATATTATGAGCAACTATATGCCAGCAAATTTGACAATCTGAAAGAACTGGATGCATTCCTAGAGATGTTTAAACTACCAAAACTGAAACAGGAAGAAATAGAAAACCTGAACAGACCCATAACCTATAAGGAAATTGAAGCAGTCATCAAAAATCTCCCAAGAAACGAGACCAGGGCCATTTGGCTTCCCAGGGGAATTCAACCAACCATTTAAAGAAGAATAAATACCCTATCCTCCTGAAACTGTTCCAAAAAATAGAAATGGAAGGAAAACTTCCAAATCATTTTATGAGGCCGGCATTACCTTGTTCCCCAAACCAGACAAAGACACCATCAAAAAGAAGAATTACAGATCAATATCCCTGATGAACAAGGATGTAAAAATTTTTACCAAAATACTAGCCAAAAGGCTCCAACAGTACACTAAAAGGATTATTCACTATGGCCAAGTGGGATTTATTCCTGGGCTACAAGCATTTGACAAAGTACAGCATCCTTTCTTGATTAAAACCCTTCACACTGTAGGAATAGAGGGTACATAACTCAATATCATAAAACCCATCTATGAAAAACCCACAACGAATATCACTCTCAATGGGGAAAAACTAAGAGCTTTCCCCCTAGGGTTAGGAACACAGCAGTGATGTCCCCTATCACAAATGCTATTCAACATAGTACTATAAGTCCTAATCTCAGCAATCAGACAACAAAAATATAAATAAATAAAGGGCATCCGAATTGGCAAAGAAGAAATCAAACTCTCACTCCTTATGTGGAAAATGCAAAAGACTCCACCCCAAAATTGCTAGAACTCATAGAATTCAGTAAAGCGTCAGGATATAAAATCAATGCACAGAAATCAGTTGCATTTCTGTACACGAACAACAAGATAGAAGAAAGAGATATTAAGGAGTCAATCCCATTTACAATTGCACCCAAAACCATAAGATACCTAGAAAGAAATCTGACCAAAGAGGCAAAGAATCCGTACTCAGAAAACTACAGAATACTCATGAAAGAAATTTAGGAAGACACAAAGGAATGGAAAAACGTTCCATGCTCATGGACTGGAAGAGCAAATATTGTGAAAATATCTATACTACCCAGAGCAATCTACACATTTAATGGAATGTCTATCAAAATACCATCAACTTTTTTCAAAGAAATGGAACAAATAATCCTAAATTTTGTATGGAACCAGAAAAAAACCCAAGTAGCCAGAGGCATGTTGAAAAAGAAAACTGGAGCTGGTGGCATCACAATTCCAGACTTCAAACTCAATTACAAAGCTGTAATCATCAAGACAGTATGGAACTGGTTAGGATGCCTGGGTGGCTCAGTTGGTTAAGTGTCCGCCTTCTGCTCAAGTCATGATCCTGGAGTCCAGTGATCAAGTCTCACCTCAGGCGTCCTGCTTAGTGGGGAGTCTGCTTCTCCCTCTGACCCTCTCCCCTTTTGTGCTTTCTCGCTCTCTCTCAAAGAAAATCTTTTTTTTTTTTTTTAACATTTTATTTATTCGACAGACAGAGATCACAAGTAGGCAGAGAGGCAGGCAGAGAGAGGAGGAAGCAGGCTCCCTGCTCAGCAGAGAGCCCGATGTGGGGCTTGATCCCAGGACCCTGAGATCATGACCTGAGCCGAAAGCAGAGGCTTTAACCCACTGAGCCACCCAGGTGCCCCTCAAATAAAATCTTAAAAAAAAAAAAAGACAGTACGGCACTGGCACAAAAACAGACACATAAATCAACAGACCAGAATAGAGAGCCCAGAAAAAGATCCTCAACTGTATGGTCAACTCATCTTCGACAGAGCAGGAGAGAATGTCCAATGGAAAAAACACAGTCTCTTCAACAAATGGTACTGGGAAAATTGGACAGCCACATGCAGAAGAATGAAACTGGACCATTTCCTTACACCACACATAAAAATAGACTCAAAATGGATGAAAGACCTCAATATGAGATAGGAATCCATCAATATCCTTGAGGAGAACAAAGACAGCAACCTCTTCGACTTCAGCTGCAGCAACTTTTTCCTAGAAACATCGCCAAAGGCAGGGGAAGCAAGGGCAAAAATGAACTACTGAGACTTCATCAAGATCAAAAGCTTCTGCACAGCAAAGGAAACAGTCAACAAAACCAAAAGACAACCGACAGAATGGGAGAAGATATTCGCAAATGACATATCAGATAAAGGGCTAACATCCAAAATCTATAGGGAACTTATCAAACTCAACACCCAAAGAACAAAGAATCCAATCAAGAAATAGTCAGAAGACATGAACAGACATTTCTGCCAGGAAGATATTCAAATGGCCAACAGACATGTGAAAAAGTGCTCCACATCACTCAGCAGCAGGGAAACACAAATCAAAACCACAATGGGATACCACCTCACACCAGTCAGAATGACTAAAATTAACAAGTCAGGAAACGACAGATGTTGGTGAGGAGGTAGAGAAAGGGAAACCCTCCTACACTGTTTGTGGGAATGCAAGTTGGTGCAGCTACTCTGGAGAACAGTATGGAGGTCTCTCAAAGAGTTGAAAATAGAACTACCCTATGACCCAGCAATTGCACTACTTGATATTTACCCCAAAGATACAAATACAGTGATCTGAAGGGGCATATTCACACCAATGTTCATAGCATCAATGTCCACAATAGCCAAACTATGGAAAGAGTCTAGAAGTCCATCAGCAGATGAATGGATAAAGAAAATGTGGTGTGTATATATACAATGGAATATTATATAGCCATCAAAAAATGAAATCTTGCCATTTGCAACCACGTGGATATAACTAGAGGGTATTATGCTACACCAACTACGTCAATCAGAGAGAGACAATTATCAGATGATCTCACTGATAGGAAGAATTGGAGAAACAAGACAGAGGATCATAGGGGAAGGGAGGGAAAAAAAGGAACAAGATAAAACCAGATAGGGAGACAAACCTATAAGAGACTCTTAATCTCAGGAAACAAACTGAAGGTTGCTGAGTGAAGGGGGGTGGGAAGGATGGGGTGGCTGGGTAATGGACATCAGGGAGGGTATGAGCTATGGTAAGCGCTGTGAATTGTGTAAGACTGATGAATCACAGACCTATACCCCTGAAACAAGTAATATGTTAATTTTAAAAATTTTAAAAAAGACAAATATAAACTGTGGGGACAAGAAGTTTATGTCTCTGTTCATCTTGGAACTTCAGCATTCAGCCTATTTTTTGAAACAGTGAAAAGGAAGCAGATATTTATAAATCTGAAAATTAATTGGTAATACATTATCAATATATGAGATGGTTCTGGTTTAACTGACAATTCCTCCTCACTATGTCTCTTCATGTAAAATGGCTCTGAAATGATTAAAGGAATAGGGTGCTATTCAAAAAATAATAAAATACATTCAACTGAAGAATAATACGCTTAAGAAATGACATCTGAGACTTGGAAATTTCTTTTATTTTATAATTCTAATTACAGCTTATAGCTTTTTTTAAATCAAAATGGAATACTGTGAATTTATAATATCTAAAAAAGATTAAATGTAATCATGGTTTTATGAAAGCAAAAGATTAAAAATGGCATTTTAATATGACTTGTTTGTGGGTTTTTGTAGAATCTGGTTTGTCTAGAACTGAAATCTGGCATCTTTCTAAGATATAATGATAAATTCTTAATTTATAAAATGAGTATCATGAAGTAGATTTTCTATTAAGGTTGTTTTCAGCTCTTCAATTCAATTTTTTTTTGAGGATCAGAAATGTCCAAAGATTTTTTTAAAATAAGCAGCTTTTTCATCCATATCAAGTAAGATTTTGTTTTAAGGGCAAACTTCTCAGGGAACCCTGGGATTTAAAAGTGACTTATAGATGAAGTAAGTTCTAGCCAATGAGTAAAAGTAAAACTAGATTCCTGGCTTCACACTGTGATTTGAATAACTCAGTTTACCTCTTTGGTCCTAAAGTCTTTAAATCCGGACACCATATGACTGACAGTTCTATATTAAGACTAAGGTTTTTTGTTTTTTTTTTTTTGAGGAGAGAAGAGAAGGTGGGGTGGGGGGTAGAGAATCCCAAGCAGTTTCCATGTGTGGCAAAGAGCCCAACGTGGTATCAGATGCCACAACTCTGAGATCATGCATGACCTGAGTTGAAACCAAGAGTTAGATGCTTAACTGACTGAGTCACACAGGTGCCTCTTTATCCTCCCCATTTTAAACTGGAATGGGAAGTAACAGAAAAGTGTGAGAAGGTACCCCAGGATAGCTTTTATAGCTACAGAAAAGAAAAAGAAAATAAAAACAAAAATGAAACTTGAATCTGACACCGGCCTAGATTCCCTATTACAGTGAGGTTTTTGCTTAGCAATTGTCAAAACCTTTGTCAAAAATCTAAGATAATTTCAAAAAAAAAAAAAAAAAACAACCCTAAGATAATGCTTTTGCAAGTGTCCTAGCCACCTATCACACACATACACACACACACACACACACACAAAGACACAAATACTGGTAAGGAGTACAGAGGATACACTAAGGACAGGAATATATCCTGACTGGCCCCAAACTTGCCCTTCGAGGTGACACATGTTACGACCATGTGCATGAACAAGGAGTAGGAAATATTCTGCTATGCCAAATAAATGGTTCATGTTGAAAGGAATCTTTTCTTCTAACAACCTATGAGCAAAAAGATGACAACAAAACTTCAAAGAATTATTAAGTCCTACTCTTCCATTTCCTCTTGAACAGATGAGGTGCAGGAGAAAGAAAACTCACTATTCTTCTCAGTCATTTTTAATGCTGATGGATTCTATTTAGGAGAAAGAGCAAATTCATTCCCTATGGAGAAGCAGCCCATAAGGGAGTTTCTTTTTTTTTTTTTCTAATTTTTTTTTTTAAAGATTTTATTTATTTATTTGTTAGAGAGAGAGAGCAAGCGAGCACAGGCAGACAGAGAGGCAGGCAGAGGCAGAGGGAGAAGCAGGCTCCCTGCTGAGCAAGGAGTCCGATGTGGGACTCAATCCCAGGACGCTGGGATCATGACCTGAGCCGAAGGCAGCTGCTTAACCAACTGAGCCACCCAGGCGTCCCCATAAGGGAGTTTCTGAAGAGCATGCCCTTAGTGGTCAGAGACCCTGTTACACAAGCTTCTGGTCAGACCCGGCTATCAATTGTGTAGAACATGTCCACATACTGGACTAGGCCTGCCTTACCCAAGGTGAAGGAGCTCCCACCTGAAGGAACAGGATGCAATGTCATCTCCTCATGGTCTCAAAAATACACACATTACCATGAGCCAAAGACAACAGCCCTGTCTTGCTCCTATATTGACAGAATTGGCCTACACAGAAAGTAAAGCCCTCAAGTTATTCTTTGTTCTCCTGTGAACTTATAAAGTGATTTAGAAACAATCTTTCCCACATTAAACTCTAGTGGAAGATTCTAATATTTAGGGGCAATCATCTCATCACTAGCATTAATCTCTATCAACACAGACTTGTGATAAAAAGAGCCCCAAGAACGAAAGACAAATAATCACAATGTTAGTAAATGAAAAAGTCTGGAATATTAACTGATGTTTTGTTCTAATTTTAATTATTTAGTATAAAATGCTTCAATATTAAACACTCAGTAAAAATAACCTAAAAAACCTAGAAATTTTGATTCTAAGTGAACATAATTTTAAAAATTCTTACATTCAAATTCTATGGGACACAAAACTTCTAAATATCCAAAAAGGAAAATGTCAAAACGTGGCAAGTTATTTTCATATAATGTATCCATAATGTCTACTTTAATATTGATTTAAAACAGTAATTTTGAGAAATTTTATGTCTGAGAATCTTTAGTCCTTCCTGTGAATGCTGCCCTCTAGTGGTTCCTGGATGGTTCCACACCCAGGACCAATTACCTGAGAATTGGCTGCTTTCTCAGGGACAGGAAGGATAGCCGATTTCGCTTCCTGGAGAATTTTTGGCATGCCGTAGAAACGTCCACTGACGAGCATCGCAGTCACCAGTTGCAAGGTGAAATTAGAGCCCAGGGATAGGAAGACCTATAAACAAACAAGATCAATGACTGTTTTAGTAGTAAAAATTAATTTTCAAAGAAAAATACTGACATTTGACATGAGTCATTAGCACACTGCCTTAGGGTCCTTTTGTACAGTTTCATCAATATATGCCTCTCCCCCCCGCTCCCCTCACCCAGGTTATAAAGCAAATCACCAGTGTGAAGACTCTGGGGTGATGAGTGGTAGAGTGTAAATACACAAATTTGCCAATTCTCCATGTGTGCCCAAATGGCCTCAAGAACGGTAAGAATCACAGAAGTGGTGTTAGTAATAGAATGAATCATGTACCACAGGAATGAAAGCACTCACTGGGGAACAGTCAGTTCCTAAAAGCAGCAAAACTCACTTTCTTCCTCTTCATTAAAGAATAACTAATACTTCAGTGAAATTTACTCAAAATGGATAATGATTTAGGTATACCGATTACTTGAACATTTTGGATAAATAAAAATTACTAATGAAATGTATTAGATTACCAATTTTTAAAGTTTTCAAATCTAGTAAATAGGGGAAACTCTGAATTAAAAAATTAATGTTACTCTAATTTTTTTGAAATTTATAAAGCATTTTCCCAATAGAAACATTGTTATTGATAATGGATAAGCCCCCACATTATCCCATAACCTAGAATAATACTAAAAACTCTACACATCTTTATTGAATATAAAAATAACTATTTTTGTAGAGTCTATTCTTCTTTTAAATATAATATACTTAAACATACACCATAGCCCTTCAAACATACACAATATGTACCCTAGTAGTTTCAAATGTTATAAAACATGAGGATAACAGATGTTTCATTCATTCAATCAATCTTCATTTTTTCAAAGTGACATTCACTGAACATGACTCACAGATCAAGTGCTAAGGAAACAGAAATAAATCACTGTCCTCACTTAAAGCATGTGCCTCCCATCTCCCCTTTAGGGGCATGCCCTTCCCCCAAACAGTTCACTGGCTGGGCTGCTAAGGTGTGACATGGGCATAAATGAAGGGTAGGATTTTTTCGGTGGTTCCCTTTTCCCCTCACGCTCTGAATATAATGCATTGCTCTTTGAAGATTGGGATATTAGAAGGAGAAAATATGTATATAACTTTTGGGTTCCCAAAACTTAACTACTAATAGCCTACTGTTGACCAGAAGCCTTACTGATAACATGAGCAGTCAATTAATACATATTTTATAAGTTTTTATGTATTATTACTGTATTCTTATGATAAAGTAAGCCAGAGAAGAGAAAGTGTTATTAAGAAAGTCTTAAGGAAGGAAAATTACATTTTCAGTGCTGTACTGCATTTGCTGACACAAATCTACATATAAGTGTACCTGCACAGTTCAACCCTTTTTGCTCAAAAGGTCAACTGTATATCATTCAGTGTTTACAGGGAAATGAAAAGAGGACTAGCATTCCTCAAAATGTACCAGGTGCTACCTACTATAAGATACAATCCAAGAGTAGGCAGATCAAGAGTGTTAGTCCATGTAATAGAGATCACATATTTTGGTTTTCCTATATGTAGTGTGAGAATAGTTTTATCCTATCTATGTTGCTTAGTAAAATAACAGAGTAATCAGATCTTCACCGAAGCATGTCTTACTGCCAAATGAAATCTCACTATAAAATAATACAAAAGCTAAAGATGTCCTCTGGTCATCATTAATAGAGATTAAAACTTGAATGCATTCAGAAGGTAATGTTACATAGATATGGATGGGAAAATGTTTAAAGGTACATAATTCAAGCATGCTGTATTTTTTTAAAAACCTCTTCTAATTTGTAAATGAGACTTAACACAATCATATTTTGGTTAAGCCAATCTACCTCTCCTTTCCCCAGTTTTGCAGTCTTTATTCCAGTCTTGAAAATTTTTGGAAATAGGAAATGGAGCTTAGAAATTAATTAACAGGGCATTGAGTCAATATCCCAAAGAATACAGGGATGTATAAGTGCCTGCTACTGCTTAGACAAAAATGTTATCTCCAAATGGGAATATGCTTAATATACTTAATTCATTAATAATCTGCAAATGTGGGGTGCCTGGGTGGCTCAGTGGGTTAAAGCCTCTGCCTTCAGCTCAGATCCTGATCCCAGGGTCCTGGGATCAAGCCCTGCATCAGGCTCTCTGCTCAGCAGGGAGCCTGCTTCCTCCTCTCTCTCTCTCTCTGCCTGCCTTTCTGCCTACTTGTGATCTCTCTTTCTCTCTGTCAAATAAATAAATAAAATCGTAAAAAAAATAATCTGCAAATGTATCATCCAATAATTATTACACATTTCTATGATGACATTTAAATATCTCAATAAGATTGTAGGCTGATCATGAGATAAGCAAGTACTCTCCTGAAGGAGTGATATTGGAATGATAGGAAATGGAAGAAATGCTACAAACCTGACTCCTCACTGGCACCATGTCCACTCTATATCGGGCACCATCTTTGACCACCAGTTGCCTCTCCACATTTTCAGGAACACCTGGTTGCTCCTTTTGGTCAGATGAGATTCTAAATCCAACAACAACATCTCCAAATGTTCCAGCGAGCCGAGTTACATTAATTTGGATGAATCTACTAAGGTTCTGCCCAATAAAGATTGACTGGTAATCTGAATACAGAGCAAATACTCCATGTGGGTCATCATTTGCAGAAACAGAGAACCGTGTGATGCATTTTTCTGGATCCAGTTCTGCTCCTCCCTCTATAGAAACAAGTCGGATTACATAATGTTCTTCTATCTCAGGTATATCATCGGGGAGCAAATGAACATCAAAGCTCACTTCACTCTCTCCATCAGCAATAGTGAAAAATCCTTTTGTAGAAAGAAAGTCTCCTGTAATATCAAACTCACTGCTTATTTTCCAGTAAACCTAAAATAAAAGGAAAAAAAAAATCCAACAGTTATGTAATTCCATATATTGAATCAAAATTCCTTATGCTTTCCTCTATAATATACAAAAAATAAATTTTAATTGTGCCTCATTATATTCAAAGCCAGATGCCCCAAATAGTCAGTTTAGAAAGTAGAGACAAAAGACACTAGCACCGTAAAAGTATATGAACTCTTTTGGGCTTACGTATACAATTTGTTGGACAAGATTACAAAATCTCCTTTCACCTACTTCTAAAATAGTAACATGATTTGAAGAGATAAAGTGAAGGAAAGTTAACTCTAGAATGACAGTTCCACAAATACATTTGAAAGGTCTGACTATATATTTGATAGGTATCTGAACCATAGATAATACTTGAAGGTAAAAAGCGAGTAGTCGGTTGCTTTATATTGGAATTTGTTTTTGTTTGCTTTTAACAACAAGATTTCAAGAATTTAAAAATTATTTTCCAAGAATATTTAGATTCCTAACCACAGTTTCCACTGAAGAAGTACCAATTAATCTCCAATACAGGAAGAGAGTTAAATCCAGAAAGAAATTTTGCAAAGTATGTTCTGCTAGCAAACAAACAACCTTGGTCATTAGATAGATATCCCAATGATTTACAAGAGTATCTCCAAACATTCTATGTCAATATACACACAAACGCAACCTCATAAAAGTCAGCTGGTAAATGAAAAAAACCATACTGAGAAATAAAGTCCTGAAGAATATATTAAGCAATTTACAAAAAAACATTGAGGGACCTAAGTAGGATAAGTTAAATGTTATACCAAACAAGAAAATAAAAAATAGTTCAGTCATACTCTTCATGATTAAGTGTGAAGAAAATCATTTCAGTCTAAGTGTAGTTGGATTTAGAAAGACAGCTAGAGAGGTTCATGTTGGCTAGAGAACACAAAGGTGGTGAAATGAACCTTCTCAACTTGTCTGAAACTCATGTCACTTCCAAAACTATACCAGGACACATAGTTTCTCTGTTCTTCACAGCTACATTTGTTAGGCAAACTGTTACACTACTTAAAAATCAAATGAAAAATGATACCGTAATTTCTCCAAAAATGCCCTTGACTCTTTTGACGAAAAAAGTAATGATCAGGGGCCCTTCCAGAGCTGACGGCTCAGAATAGGTCTTCTCAGATAAAGACTCAGGAGCAAACTGAACAACCCCATTTGGATCACCAAACTTCTGTATCTAAAAATAGAAAGAGACAACAGAGTGGATACCATAATATAACTACAGATGAAATTACAGAATCCAATATATCAATATACAGAAAAGCTGAAAAAATGAAAGAAACACAGGAATAATACTTAAATATAATTTGCCTAGAAACCTGATTTTTCAAAAACTTCTTTAGTACACTGTCATCTAAAACAAGTAGGTTCTTATTCTCTAACAATAATGGGAGTAAGTGTCTAGAAAACTTTAATTTGTAGGGTCTCAAAAGGATATTACTTCAGTGCCTGAATTTGGCTTGATTTGCCTCATATTTGCTTTACTTAACCAGGGCTAATTGTTTGGTCAAACACTAGTCTACTGTAGCTGTGAAGGTATTTTGTAGATGTAATTACTATTTATAATCAGTTGACTGATTTATAGTATAATCAGCTGACTGACTGATTTTGATTAAGTCAAAGAGATTACCCTTGATACAGTGAGTGGGCCTCATCTAATCAGTTGAAGGCCTTAAGAGCAAACACTAAAGATTTCCCAGAGAAAAAGGAATTTGGCCTCAAGACTGCAATTCTGGAATTCTGTTTGAGTTTCCAGTCTGCCAGCCTATCCCACAAAATTCAAATTCATCATCTCAACCGTAAGTCTTTTCTGAGCTTCCTGCCTACTATAGTGCCTGCTCTATGGATTTTGGACTTGTCCAAAACCATATGAGCCAGTTTTTTTTTTTCTTAAGATTTTATTTATTTATTTGACAGAGAGAGACAAACAGCGAGAGAGGGAACAGAAGCAGGGGGAGTGGGAGAGGGAGAAGCAGGCTTCCCGCCAAGCAGGTAGTCTGATGCGGGGCTCGATCCCAAGAGCCTGGGATCATGACCTGAGCCGAAGGTAGACGCTTAATGACTGAGCCACCTGGGCGCCCCCACATGAGCCAATTTTTAAAATCAAAATTTCTTTCTTTCTTACTCTCTCTGTTTTTCTGGAGAAATCTGACTGATAGAGACCTGAGACTAGAGAATTTCCCAAACTTAAAAAAAAAAATAGCACCTCTCTACATTGTTTTCATATCCTGGTCCTCAGCAATTTCTACCTCTGTTGGACTGAATTGTTCATTCATATCAAACATTCAGATTTGATCCAAAACATCATTGTGCTAATTAAACAAATACTATTCTTCCTTCCAACAATCTGATTGGTGATTGAGTTAATAACTTTCATGGCAAAGATATCCAACGTATGGGACGATATAACAAATAGCTTCTGTCTGAAAGTGCGAAAATATTCCCAAAACACCAAATTTTCTGAGTGGAAAGTAAGTATTTGTCACTATATGAGAGCCCTTTAAAAACTAATTACCAATAATCAAGCTATCTAATAACCTGATATAATAACCAGGAAGTCTGGCCCATAGGAATTATTAGGACCTCATTTGGCTTTATAACTTTTAATTAATCATAAGCTCAAGGAGTTTCAACAAATGTAAAATGTATTTTCTGATAAATCCATTACTCCAAAATTTTGTGGGAAAAATAAAGTCAGACTTACTGTTAATGTAATATCTTTAGCTCTGGAGTCTAATTTACCTTCTCCTTTCACAAGTTCAAGTTTAATAATGAATATCTCTTCAACTTCAATGTCTTCATGAGGATAGACTGTCAGAGTGATGGTTCTCACACCACCTTCTCCATCCCCAAAATAGAAGAATCCACTCACTGGGTCCGCAATGTCTCTGTTCTGTGGTGGTAAGGCTTCCTGAGAATTGGGTCCTAAAATCACCCAGTTCACCTGCAGAGTGTTTGTGTTTTTAACAGAGATGATCAATTTTATCTCATTTGTATCTATTAAGATTTTTTTTAAGTAATCTGTATATCCAAAATGGTACTCAAACTCACAACCCCAAGATCAAGAGTTGCATTCTCTACTAATTGAGCCAGCCAGGTGCCCCAGAGAGAATCAATTTTAAACAAAGAATTACTTTGCAGGATATGTAGTATTAGAAAAAAATTTATGTGTATATATACATATATATACACATTTATATATGTATGAAAATTATTCTAGGATAGCTCCAGAGAATTCCTCATATCTTTTTAAAAATACTAATATTTGCAAATATAAACTACATACTAACAGAATATGAGTTTTCATAGATAATAAAGAAAAATATGAATACCTGATCACTGGTCATTACCACAGAAAAATAAAAACGTAAAAGCACACATTTTAAATATACATATTTAGATATGTATATTTATATTGTAATATAATATATATATTAGAGAAATCTAAATTTCAAAAAAATGAGTACAACACTGTCTTGCTGTATGCACAGGCTCTGTCAATCAAAACTTATTTGAATAAGACAATAAAACCACATGAAAAATCTGCTGGGTGTGCAATCTCTTCTAAATATACATAAAAAAATTTCTGGTATAAAATGAACATATGTTTCATAAATTATTATAAGAAACAAAACCATATAATAAATGCATTTTTAAATATCTATAATATAAAATTATATACTTTTCATATCTACAAGGAAAGAACATTTCCTTGTAAATGTAAAAAGACTTTGTCTTTGCTTCTTTTATTTTTCACCAGCGCTGGGCATAGCTGATCACTTCCTTTTCCTCAAAACATAGCGTCCCATCTTTCATGGCCTCCATGATACATATCTTCCACTTTGCTCTTACATCTCAATTTTCTATGCTGGCTCTCCTTCCTCAGATAGTTCAATGCTTGCAGCCCAGGACTTCCGGCTGTATTCCTCACATTCCCATCTACGCTCCTTCAGCCATATGGTTTCAAATGCCTCCACATGTGTCAGCAGCTTCTGACCTCCCCACAGCCCATACTCACACACCCCCTGCCTGCTTGACCCTCCACTGGGATGGCCAATAGCAATCTCAAATGAACAAGACCAAAACAGAACTCTTGATTTCCCCCCCTTCCAAAGCTTCTGCCCATCTCAGTAAACAACACTACAGTTTAACCAAATGCTCAACTAAAATTTTAGCAGTTCTTCTTTTTTTTTTAAAGATTTTATTTATTTATTTGACAGAGAGAGAGAGATCACAAGGAGGCAGAGAGGCATTCAGAAAGAGGGGGGAGGGGAAGAGGCTCCCTGCCGAGCAGACAGCCTGATGCGGGGCTCAATGCAGGATTCGATTCCAGGACCCTGAGACCATGACCTGAGCCAAAGGCAAAGGCTTAAACCACTGAGCCACCCAGGCGCCCTAGAAGTCATTCTTGATTCCTCTTTGCCTCGACCTCCACTGCCCAGTAAATTTTTCCTCCAAAAGATGCTCAGTATCTATTCACTTCTCAGCATCCCATCTGCACCCATCTTAGCCACTGTCAGCTCAGCCCTGGACGACAGAGGGCAAGAGCCTTCCAACTGCCCTCCCTGCTTCTGCTCTGGCTTCTTGACATTCCATTTCCCCACCAAGCAGTCACAAGTGAGCTACTTAAAATGGCAACCCTAGGGACATCAACACCATTCCCCTGCCTCACACTCTCTAATGGCATCCTATTTGCACTCAGAATACCCTTTAACCTGATCACTCTGTGATCACACACCTCCTGACCTCTCCGACAGACCTTGTGCTGCATGGAACCCTCCAAACCTCAAACAGGCCAGGCTGGTCTATCCCTTCTGCCAAAAGGCTCAGCTCTCTAACAATTACATGACCATGTCTCAGTATCTAGTTCTCAGCTTAAATATCACAATGGCACCATCTAGAGTAGTCGACAGGTGACTCATGATTGTGTTTCTCGATCTGACATTCCTGGAGATCGCTTAAGTGTTATCACACATACATATATATTTTAAAGTTATCTGTTTACTGTTCTGAAAACCCTAAGAGAACATAGACAAGGTCTGTCTCATTAATCGGTGTATTCTCAGTGCCCAGAAGAGGGTCTGGCACTCGGAAAGCACCGAAAAAAATACCTGAACTAATGCCTTTTATCAGAATTCGTCATTTCATTTCTAACTTGCTCTCAAGAGTTCCTGATGACAGCAATATCTCATATATATTTTTATGTAATTCACAGGGCTTGTCAGCCACTTTATACCCAGTGGGTAATTAATAAATATTGTTGATTGTGAATAAATAAACAGATATATTTGAAGAATAAGAAAATCCAACTCTATACTAAAGCCATCAAAATTATTTTTGAAACCATGGGAAGAATAACTCTACCTGAATCTCTCCTAAGAGTCCTCCAGTCCGCTCCAGCAACAAGGATAAAGTCATTGTGGAATTGGGATTAGGAACAGAAATTTTGCTTTGATTAAGAAATCTTAGAACGCCAAAGGGAGAGTCGCTCTTGGCAATTGTGATTCTGCTCACTAGGTGGCGCCCAAGGACCGCTCCGCCAGTAGCTCCAACAAGCAAAATTTCAATGGGTTCTGCAAATTCACTGCATAGCAAGAAGGAGCAATTCTGTGAGTCTAAACATATTAAAATGCTTCTAAATCCAAATAACTAGTCATTTTCCAAATTGGTCATACATATTCAAGGCACAGCATTCATACACCAAGTGGTAAGAAGAGAGTGCTCAGCTAAAAGCATGAATGATCAACTTCAATATTATATAACCTGCAATAGTTACTAGACTTTCTTCCTTTCTTTTGAATTGCTTAATGCATTAAGGAAGCGAATTGCAGCATGTGTCTACATTCTGATTAGACTTTTCAAATATGAAAGCAAAAATTATTTCCCTGTATATGAAAAAGCGACACAAAAAATCCCAATAGACAATCCCTTCTTTCCTACCCCAGCACCCCCCCAAAGTTTCTCACTTGTTTCTCAGTGGGCATATGTATAATCTAAACTTCTATTATCAGTGCAAAACATAAGTAAGGATTGGAACACAGTAATCATGCTTTACATATGACTATTATTTCTGACATTACTAAATAGTATTACCTTTCACTGTCATCAATGATGGACACATTTATAAAGCTTAAGTTCTGCCCATGCTGAAAGGTGACCGAGCTGCCGTGCAGTATATAATCGACACCACCAGGAACTGCAGAGGAGCTCTGAGAGATGAAATCAGCAGTCACACGGCCGTAAGTTCCTCCCAGCCTCACCACCGGAATCGTGATCATTCCAACATCTTCCTCCACTGTAGCAGGAATGTGCAATTAATTAGTATCCCAGACAAAGCAACAAGCTTTTATAAGAGTCAAATTAAACATAGCAATTAAATATAACAGGACAGGGGCGCCTGGGTGGCTCAGTGGGTTAAAGCCGCTGCCTTTGGCTCGGGTCATGATCCCAGGGTCCTGGGATCGAGCCCCGCGTCCGGCTCTCTGCTTGGCGGGGAGCCTGCTTCCCTTCCTCTCTCTCTGCCTGCTTCTCTGCCTGCTTGTGATCTCTGTCAAATAAATAAATTTAAAAAAATATATATATATATAACAGGACAATGCAAGCTCTCGGTTTTTTTCCATAATTTTTATAAATTAAAAGAAAATACTGGGGGGCACCTGAGTGGCTCAGTCAGTTAAGTGTCCGACTCTTGATTTCTACTCAGGTCATGATCTCCGGATGGTAAGATAGATCCGTGTGTCAGGCTCTCTGCTCAGTGGGGAGTCTTCTTGAGATTCCCTCTCTCTCCTTCTGCTCCTCTCCCCCCAAGGGCAGGCGCACACACGTACTTGCACGCATACACGCACTCTCTCTCTCTCAAATAAATAAATCTTTTTAAAAAATTACTGAAAAATTCAAGAGTTTTTTTTATGAGAAATACAGTTTGTCATAAACTGAAAATTATACTGAACAGTGTAAGTTAGAGTTGAAATAATCGATTTAATTTATTATCATAGGTATTCTCCCTTTGCTTGCTACATAGAAATAAATATCCTTGCTTTCCAAAGCAATGCTAGATGAACATGAAAAATTCTCAAAATATGTGTACTCAAAGGAAAGTATTCTGAGTTGTTTCTACACTTAGTAGAACACACAGTATAAACAATTAAAGTTCATGTTAATTATATAAATGCTTTTTAGAAGTTCAGATAAAAATACAATTTTATTACATTTTAAGTTCCTCTGAAATCTATTTGAGAATCTGAAAATGTATCTTTGATGTTTAATTTCAACTAAAAATTCTTTTCAAAAATTTATTTTGCTCTCAAGTTATGTTAACTTCTGTAAATTAAAATATCATTTAATAGAGTTTACATTAGCTATGCTTATATTAGCCAACAGTTCATAGTAGCCATGGCTAATTAATACTGAATTTACATTATAATTATAAATATGCATTTCTCTAAATCCCCCCAAAGACAATGAATCAAACAGAAATCAGTGGACAGAAAAAAAAAATTCCAAGTCCTTTATTTATCACTTGGTATTAAAAATACAGCATGACTTTTACTAGCTGTAGACTGAGGTTCAAAAAATGGTGGTGTCTTCCATGACTTTACCCACAAAGTCAATATTAATCAATTCCAAAATGATTTCTTTTTTTTTAAGAGTCCATTTATTTATGTATTTGAGAGGGAAAGTAAGAGAGAGAGAGCACATGAGGGGGCAGAGGAGAGGGAAAAGCAGACTCCCCTCTGAGCAGAGAGCTCGATACAGAGCTCAATCCCAGGACCCTGTGGTTATAACCTGAGCCAATGACAGACTTGTAACTGACTGAGCCACCCAGGTGCCACTCCGAAGTAATTTCTAATGAACTTTAAAAATGGCTAGATAGGGACGCCTGGGTGGCTCAGTTGGTTAAGCAGCTGCCTTCGGCTCAGGTCATGATCCCATTGTACTGGGATCAAGTCCCACATCGGGCTCCTTGCTCAGCAGGGAGCCTGCTTCTCCCTCTGCCTCTGCCTGCCACTCTGTCTGCCTGTGCTCGTTCGCTCTCTCTCCCTCTCTCTCTGACAAATAAATAAATAAAATCTTTAAGAAAATAAATAAATAAATAAATAAAAATGGCTAGATAACCAATGAATTTCATAGAGGCAATGAGGTCAATAAATTAATCGCAGCAAGAAGATAAACATGTTTATTTTGAAAGGCATGTGCCTTTGAATAAAATCCAAAAAAGCAGCCACTTCTTTTTCCCCAGGAGGGAATATGGGCATAAGCCTTATTACTTTCCATTCAGCTTTGCCATACACAAGTGGGATTCAATACTGCTCAAAGATAACTCAAAACAGATTAAAAAAATAAACATATAAACATATAAAGGCATATGCAAATACATAAAAAGGTGTCCATGTATGTATGTACACATGTATACATACACATACATGTGTGCACATACACAGAGCAAGCTGAGAATATTTACACATGGAAATTCAAACTGACGGGGTCATGCTCAGTTACTCTGTAACTCAGAAAGTAGTGGTAAATTTATAAGATTGCTGAACTTACCTTCAAAGGCAGTATACCTTGGGTCAAATTCAATGACACCCTCTGCATTATCATTTTTCATTATCATGATTCGGACAACGGAGATGTTTCCTATTTCAGGAGGTTGATCTAACTGAAGACCATTTTCTTGGATGGTAAAATTATACCCTCTTGCAAAGTCATGAAAAAATAATAATAAAAGAAAAGAAAATGAGAACATAATTGGTAGGCATGAGCTGAAGGGTCCTCTTAGTTCCTACAACTTAGTCCTATTAAGCATTTTAATACCTTGAAAGATCCCCAACACTAAAATACTCTTTTTTTTTTTCTGAAATGATGTCTGAAATAGACTTCTGTGCTGCTCCCAATTATTACTGCCTGTATGAAACCAAAACCAATAAAAAGTTATTAAACTTGGGCAATGGGAAGATAATACGACTATCAGGAAATTCGGGAAAAGTTGTAAGATGAGCCTCTGGGCTAGAAATGCACTGATAAACTCATCTGATGGTAAGGGGCTGAGGCAGGGGCTTCAGGCAGATCTTCAGTATGCTAAGGGACAGGCTGAGAGGTTTACTTTAAAGAAAAAGCAGGTATCATGCCACTACTGAAATTTCAAGCTACAAGGAAGTATTTCTGTGAACCCTGATTACAATCAATGCCTCTAGTCTTTAATACAGATGGTGGTTTACTTGGCTTAATGACATATTTTCTGCTAAGGAAGTCACTTTTTTTTTGATTGATATGATTCCCACTGAAGAAACCTTTCATCTTTCAGAGTTTCATATCACTTTAATTCCTGAAGCTAAAAAATGGCAGTAAACCATTTTAGTCCTTTCTTCAATTCTCAAATTCTATTTACCTGGTATTTTTATGCTACATCGTTTCAAAATGTTAAAGTCAGGTTACATATAAGGCAAAATTAGAAAACGGGGGATTAAAAATATTAAATGATAAGAGTAAATGTTGGAACGCCTGGGTGGCTCAGTCAGTTAAGCGCCTGCCTTCTGCTCAGGTCATGATCCCACCCAGGATCCTGGGATCAAGTCCCACATCAGGCTCCTTGCTCAGCAGGGAACCTGCTTCTCCCTCTGCCTATTGGTCCCCCTGCTTGTGCTCTCTCTCTCT
>ML107583.1:0-34839 GCA_003697995.1 Taxidea taxus jeffersonii | reverse complement strand
AAAAAAAAAAAAAAACTGTTAATAGTTGTCTGAGATGGACTGTAGCTTAGCTGATTACCACCAAAGCAGTGAATTTTCTAGCAACTAGGCAAAATGAGATTACACTGCTTTCCTTTTTCAAGTCAAAGGAAACTTAGAAATTTACCTAGAAGGAAAAACTTGTTTTCTCAGAATTAAGCTTATGTAGGAATTGCTTTTTTTTTCTTTTAAAAAGAAAGAGGGCAAAAATCTCCAAGTCCTAATTAGCCAATAACATGGATGTTCTCCTACACTTAATGGGCTAATGAATAAATTTCACTTATTTCATTAAAATAGTCAGTGACCACCTCAAACTTTAACACATTTAATCCCTACTGCCAGTTTTCCTCTTCTCAGGTGGCTGGGAAGATGGCAGATATTCTGACAGAGTACACCTACCAAAACAGCCAACCATCTTTCAAAATAAGAAAAGGGTCCTGCTTGGAGAAGCTGGCAAGGAGACGTTCCCGCGATACTACCAAAACATTGGTCTGAGCTTCAGGATGCCCAAGAAAGCCACAGAGGGCACCTATATTGACAAGAAATGCCCCTTCACTGGTAATGTCTCCATTTAAGGATACATTCTGTCTGGTGTGGTGACCAAGAAGAAGATGCAGAGGACCACCATCATCCACTGAGACAATCTCCACAACACCCAAAAGTACACCTGCTTTGAGAAACGCCACAAGAACATATCTGTGCACCTGTTCTCCTACTTCAGGGAGCTCCAGATCAATGACATTGTCACAGTGGGGAGTGCTGACCCCTGAGCAAGACTGTGAGCTTCAACGTGCTCAAAGCCATGAAAGCCGCTGGCCCCAACAAGCAATTCCAGGAGTTCTGAGAATAGTTAGACATCTGCCACATTCCCAAAGAAAATACAGTTATTTTCCCTGTTAAAAAAAAAAAAAAAAAAAGAGGGGCGCCTGGGTGGCTCAGTGAGTTAAGCCTCTGCCTTCGGCTCAGGTCATGATCTCACGGTCCTGGGATTGAGCCCAGCATCGGCTCTCTGCTCAGCGGGGAGCCTGCTTCCCCCTCTCTCTGCCTGTCTCTCTGCCTACTTGTGATCTCTGTCAAATAAATAAACAAAAATCTTAAAAAAAAAATAACTGCATAAAATTAACTATAGAACATACTGTACTACTGTAATAATTAAGTAGCCACCTCTTGTTGAAAAAAAAAAAAGAAAATTCATACCAACTGCCAGGAACGGAATCATTTCTAGGAAAATTAAGATTTGAAATGTACTAAAATCCACAGTATTTTTTGCACATGGGATTGATATATATTTTACCAAAGTCACTTAGTGAAATATTTTAGTTAGAAAAAGCTATTAAAACATAGCATTCATATAACAGATGCAAAACCATTTTCATGAACCAGAAAAATTCCTTTAAGACTTATATAAATGTAAACATGATTCTAGTTGAGGGTTTTGTATCATCTGTCAGAGCAGAGGTGCTCCTGGGCTACTCAATTTGTGGGTATTTCAGCAAGCTTCAGGTGTTTCCCACCCATGTGAATCAAATCTGTTCCCACTAAGTCAGGGAACAAGACAGCCTCAATATGGTTAATTCTTGATCTTCAATAAAAACGTGGTACACGGTTACAACTGACTATCCTTGACTCCTACTTTTCCCCACTTGACAACTCTACCTCATTTCCCCACAGAAGACAATAGGGATACCAAAGAAAGAAATTTCTCACTCAGCCCTCAGGTGTAGAGATAGAGGAAAGGCAAAGTAAATTCCATCACACCAGCTGAACTGTGACCTCCATTTCCTTACCTAATTATTACAAGCTCATACCATGTTCAATTCTCTGACTACCCAGAGTGAATTCTCAAATGAAAATAACACACTTTCAACTTTGAGCAAAAACTGGTATTTTAGAACTTTGCACAAGTGACAGTTAGTCTTTGTCATAATTTCCCTGCTATGCCCTGTCCCACTCTCACATAAATCTGAAAGAAGAGCAAGTTCAGTATTAATCCCTCTACAACACATTCTCTCTCTCTTTATTTTCTTTTGTCTAATTTTCTTTTTTAAAACTTTACCTTCCCAGGAGTTCCACCTTTGTAATTACTAGAGAAAATTCCTCTGGTCCTTCAGGATGACCATCGTCAAGTATTTCAATGTGCACATTTTTCGCCATCTCCCTTGCTTCAAAGAGGAGCTCCCCCGCTGCAGGGATAAAGTCCAAGCCTGCCTCCGCTGTCCCACTCACGGTCTTGTACCAGAGTCTCACGCGGCCAGATGATCCCCCTGAACGGACGACGGTGATATTCACCTAAGTCAAGAAGCAGTTTTTATCTGACTTGGATGTCTAATCCACTAGCTCATACCTAATTTTTACGGTTTCTAACTAAATATTCTAGGTTTACTAGGGTTATGTTTATGTAGAATCTATAGAAGCTTATAAAGTATATATTAAAATAATGGTGTTAGTAGCAAATTAGTCAATTTGTGAAAACTCTGGAGTATGAACCAGGAAACACTTTTTAAAGATGACTCACAATATATCTTGCTACATGAAGTCTTAGTATTTAAATTAAAGGTTAAGCCAGCTTTGAAAAAAAAATCACTCACAAAATAAAAACCGAAAATGATGTTTAAGATTTTAAGCATTTTATACTCTACCCTTCGGGCTTCTTCCAACACTCGAAGTTGCTCCTGTGAGAACGAGAATCGGCCATAGGGAAAGTCACTGGCCACCACGGTGATGTTGGCAGTGCTGCTGGATCCACTCAGTAAGCCCCCCTCACTGATTCCAGTAAGCTGAAACTCATAGGAGCTCTTTTCCTCAGGAATGTCATCATTCAAAGCCTAGAGGACAAAAGAGCCATCAACAGTAGGTTCTAATGTATAAAGAAAAATACATCTCATGTCCACAACAACAAACTCAGGGATACCACCACCTCTGACCACCCCACCTCTCATTCACACACACACACACACACACACACACACACAACAAGGGGCATAACAGAAACCAGTCATATTGATACCTGTATTATTACAACTGCTGCAGACTGTCCATCTCGCATTGTCAGTTTTCCTGACATTTCAGCAAATTCTCCCACAGAAGGGGGGAATATCCTCCAGTACACGGTGACCTCCCCCCAGATCGCTGGGCCACGAATGAGGCTGTATTACATAAATGTATAATCAGTACTTTTTTGTTGAAGTAAGCTTTCCTAAATATTTTCTGTCTTTCAACAATTTTCACTTATTTCAAGAACAGTATGCATTATAGAGCCTTATCTATCAAATCAAGAGCAAGTTTTATGATTCCAGGATAGTGCCACTCAAAGTACTGAGTGTATGTAAATTTGCTTGACAATACTAGCAAAACCTACACCTTAGAAGGGGAACATTTGTTTTTTTTTAAGATTTTATTTATTTATTTGACAGAGAGAGAGACCACAAGTAGGCAGAAAGGCAAGCAGAAAGAGAGGGGGGGGACGCAGGCTCCCTGCTGAGCAGAGAGCCTGATGCGGGGCTCGATCCCAGGACCCTGAGATCATGACCTGAGCCGAAGGCAGAGGCTTTAACCCACTGAGCCACCCAGGTGCCCAAGAAAGGGAACACTTAAAGGTATTTAAAAGAAAGTATTTACTGGGACGCCTGGGTGGCTCAGTTGGTTAAGCGGCTGCCTTTGGCTCAGGTCATGATCCCAGTGTCCTGGGATCGAGTCCCACATTGGGCTCCTTGCTAGGCCTCTGCCTGCCACTCTGCCTGTTCTCGCTCCTGCGCTCTCTCTCTAACAAATAAATAAATAAATAATCTTAAAAAAAAAAAAAGAAAGTATTTACAGACTTCACTTAATACACAAGGTGCAAAAAATGAATGGCTTAACACGGTTCTCTAAAAAATAGCACTTACAAGCAACACTAAAGGAAAACTACCAGAAAGATAAAATATTAACTCAAATTCAGCTACTTCACTGACAGCTGTCCCACCAGTCATGAGAAAATCTGTATTAAACAAAACTGCCTATGATCATACTACTTCGTTATATGGTAGGCCCTAATTTTAAAATGCTTAGAATCATAAAATGTTTGATCCAGAGGATTTTCAGAGGAATGATTCCGTAACTAAGACAGAAGCTTACAGAGATGAAGTAAGTCTCTTATTTTACATGATTAGCGACACATTGGGGCCAAAAGCATCAGCTCTCCTGGAATTAACTCAAGGTGTTTTTCTCATCATGGGTTGTATAAACCACCCAAGAAACAGTCATGATCTAATGTCAAGCAAGGTCAATACACCACTGCATGATCAATCTTATTTTTGTTGAAGGAACTTTTCCTAGACATTCTTCATAGTCTAATTTCAAGACAGGTGAGGAAATGGCTTCAATTTCTGCCAAAAATTTTTTCTACTTTTCAGAGGATGTTAGTAATACATAAAATGACGATGCTTGAGAAATATGTATGTAATGAGAAAAACGCATTTATGGCATAAAAATGCTAGTGATTTAAATAAAACTTCAAAATCTCCACCTGAGGGCGGGGGGGGGGGGATTATGATGCCTTACCTGATGATAGCAGTACCATTGTACTTTCCTGAGGGTTCTCCAATGATGACATGCCTAGATGATGGAGCTATCCCAACTTCTCCTGATGTTCCCTTTTCTCCCTGAATGATTATTGAGGCGCTACCTAAGTTGAAGTTGATACATGACACGTATGTAGCAAACACATGTATTCACTTAGTATAAGCCTGGCAAAATTCTCAGCACTCCCTGTATACAAATCTTATGAATTAATTGCCATGACAATCATGTAAATTAGGTACTAACATTACCTTCATTTTACCAATGAAATTATTTAAGCATACTGAGGCACTCAAGACATTGAGTCAAATAACTTGCCCTAGATCATATTTTAATGAAAGGCAGCAGGAGAAAGTGGGTAATAATTCCGCTCTCACTCCCATGGTAAGTGAGTACTCTCCTATCATTTGCATTAATTCACTTCTGTGGTAACCATTTTGCAGGCAGTTCACTACAACTGACTAGGTGGCAAAAGCAAGAATTCCTGGGTATTTTTTAATTTTCTGACTCCATTATTGCTTATAAGCATTTATAAAAATGTGTCAAATGTTAATGGTAAGAAAACCATACCAAATAATGTGAGTATTCATATTATAAGTTAGCAGTAACTTGAAGAAAATCATTTCCAGAAACTCTTATTAGGGTTTCATGAAACAAGGGACTGAATTACCATAGTCTCACTTTCTTTGGAAATGGATTAATAAAACCAAAAGTGGTTTGTCATGTCCAAGTATGTTACAGTTTGAAATATATTGTGAATTTCTTTATTAACATATGATTCACCCTGAACCACTAGTATATTCTATTCTTAGGTCTAGTTAGTCTGTATGTCATCAATCCTGACATTTAACAGGGTGCTGACAACTAAGCTAACGTAAGATGTGTGGAAGAATATGGTACAATCATATGATTCCCTCATAAGTTTGTTGGAAAGTACTGTAGATAAAAATGCAAAAAAACCAACTACCTTAGGTATGTACAGTAATATTCTTTATCATTTTAACAATCTTTTTGGCCACAGAATTCGGCTTTTTTGGCCACAGACTCTCACATAGGATGGAGTCCTTGATGGCAAAGAAAGGCATATAACAGTCACTAAGCTATCCTATCAAAGTTGCTGGGCCATTTTTTTACGGTTACTATTACACATAGCACAATGCAACTGCTTTAGAAACATTAATTCTTTCTCTCCAGATCTAAGAAACAAATTTGCATACAGACCATAGCAAATGAGAATTGCAATGTCTATTTGTGAAATATCAAAACATTGAAGTAATCACTTTCAGATGAAAATACACATAGTAGGCTGAAAAAGACATAATATGCTAGGTTTTAAAATAATATTTTATTGTAAAAGTAATATGTGGCCATTACAAATATGTGTAGAAAATGTAGGTAATTAAAACCTACTATCAACATTTCAAGTAAATAATTCCAAACACTTGTAACGAGCACATGACAAAAATGGGATGACTTTGAACACATTATGAAGTCTGCCATAACACAATGGTTACCCATGTAATTGTTTTTAAGTTTTAATGTAATTAAGGCTTTTTCTGCTATATACTTTTGAACACTTACATAGTATTCTCTCATGTTTAACAGGTCTCCTATTGATGGACCATTTAGGAAGGTTCCATATTTTATTTTATAAGCATCATTACAATAAACATCTTTTTAAAGTCACAGAGCTAAGTATTGTGAAATCTCTGACATACAACTTTACCAATATCAGGTATTAGAATTTTAGTTTTAAAAATTCTGTAGTACAGGTATGAAACCTTTATGTTTTAGCAAACATTTTAAGAATTATAAAACTTAACTTTGTGACTACTGATTATTTGGTTGTATTTTTTTGAGTATCTACTTTTTAGGCTCCAAAAATGTGAATTTCTCTTACCTTTCACTGGAGATATTTCTACCTCATCAATTGATATCAACTGAATGGTGAAATGCCTGTCCTCTTCCAACACAGTATCACGAAGTGTGCGCAGTACAATGGTCTTCTGAGACTCTGTCTACATCAAATGAGAGAAATAATATATTTTCCAGATTGAACAAAATTTTGGGTGTTCTCATCAGTGGAACAATGCTTACGTCCATAAGCAGTTTTAAAGTGTGTCCTTTTTGTACTTTAGAATTATGAGCTGCTTCTAGAAGAAATACTATATAAAATTTAGCTCTGACCATAAATCCCATTTACATTTTTAACAGGAAAAAGAAGGGAAATTAACATGACCTCTAAATTGTCTAAAATTTGACCAGACCCAGCGATCAAATATACACAATTTTTTATTAAGAATTACAAAAGGGGTGGAAATGGGGATGACATCCAGATGCCCAGCTTGGCTGACTGGTTTTTGTCCTTAATTGGAGAGAAAATGTTGAGAGAAGAGTAGTTTTCATGGTGGGATGGAGGCAGTGTCTAAATTAAATTTGATTTCAGATTTCTAGGGGTGTGTGTGTGTGTGTGTGTATGTGTGTGAGAAAGAGATTGTCCTCCAAAGTGCATATGATTTTAAAAAGATTCCAGATACATAGTAAATACCATCATATGAATTCATAAGCAATACTATGGGAAAAAAAAACAAACAAACACAAGCTCGAGTAAAACTATAGGAGTCCTGACGTTGACTATACCTCATCAAAAAGAAGCGTCCCATTCAAAGGCCTGAGATCATTTTTAGCTGTCTCATCTAGGGTCCACTGAAGCCGAACAGCCCCTTTTCCTCCTGGGGACCGGACAACTGTCAATGTCACGTATGAATCAGGGTCATCAGACAAAAGAGATTCATCCACCATTACCTAAAAGAAAGACAATTGAGTTAGGTGGGAGAAAAAAAATGAAGCAGGAAAAACAATCTTATTTCTATTTATAATGACCTACTTTTCAGTTTAGAACTCTGTTCATGGTATGATCATGTGGCAGAAAAAAAATGTTTCACCAAACCCTATTTCCTTTTTGTCCTAGACACTCTGCTACTTGGCATTCCCTAGGCTCTCTTGTAATTAAGTGGAGCATATAAACAGACCATATGGGAAATAAAGTATGCTCCTCACAATCTGGCTATCAACTTCCCACAGAACATTCCACATTCCATGTTTTCCCATTTTCTGGGTGACTAGTGAGGACTCCAGGACCCAGAGGAGGACAGAACTGGAAAAGGAAAGAGTCCGGTACCTAAAATGCCAGTTGAAGATGAGGTTGTCCATAAGACCCCACCAGGAACACAGGTGTAGGACTCTTACACGAAGAAGAAATAAACCCTTATTATGTTAAGGATGTAGGATTTAGAAGTTCTTAGTTAATGGTAGTCAGGCTCCCCACATAATACAGACCAGAAGTGCCCTTCTAATTATCTGCAGTTGGTCAATTTAGTAAGTCCAACTTAAGAGAGGTTTTATTAACCTGACATAAAGAGAGAAAGACATTCAATACTTTGATTTACCTGTACCATTTATTTTTTACACAAGATCCTTATTAAGAGACTTTGTTCAACTGAATTGCATATACTGACTCTGCAGCAAAGTCCATACTGAGCCTATAATGTCTACCTGTTATGTAAATATAAAAATATAATGCAATGCTCTCCATTTTTAAGACAGACAATTAAATATCTAATAAAAAGCTGTTGTTTTTTTCTATGAGATTTTGTGCTGCTGCCAAGAGCAGAGATTTATTTTTTTTATTTTTAAAGATTTTATTTATTTATTTGAGAGAGAGAGACAGAGTGAGAGAGAGCATGAGAGAGGAGAAGGTCAGAGGGAGAAACAGACTCCCCATTGAGTTGAGAGCCCAATGCGGGACTCCATCCTGGGACTCCAGGATCATGACCTGAGCCGAAGGCAGTCGCTTAACAAGCTGAGCCACCCAGGTGCCCAAGAGCAGAGATTTAGAACCAACTAATATTTATTGAGCTTCTATTATATGTCAGTTCTGACATATACTCTATCTCATTTAAGCCTCATGGAAACTCTAAGGATCTGGGGGCTAGTTCTATGCACATATTTGGAGAAGAGGAGCCTCCTCTTTGCTTTAAATGTTCTGACTCCACACCCAGTGTTGTTCATGCCCCTCCTCAGAGAAAAGAAATAGTAAATAAGAAGCAAACAAAGTGAGATAGGAGAGATCCACTATAAACTCAGGATCCATAGGTAAGTCCTTCCTTTTTGCTTCCACAGATAATATCATTTGAGTTGAGGTGTCCCAAGCAGATTTCCTGAGCCTCTGCTAGGGCCAGTACTTTGGTATACTTACCATATTGCCCTTGGGAGCAGCTTATTCATTCAACAGGTTTACACTAACAATCTTTCCTTAATATTCTACAGTTCTAAATCTAATGTTTCATCAGATAATGCTAACAAAATGTCCACTGTATGCACAGTACTGTGTATCTCAGATACATATTAAAAGATAAATTCTGTGTTATCAAGAGCCTTTGGCAGTAAGAAATAGACTATCGAAGAAGGAGCCACAAAGGGCTGAGCAACAAGGTGCTCCTGATACTACAATGATTAAAAATAGTGATGGATACCTACTGAGTATAAAGCCCAAGCTTTACAGGTAGCAACTCATGTCCTCGTCACAAGGCTTATGAGAAATAACACAGGCTCACTCTTACCACTCTGAAATCGCAAGACAAACTAGAAATCCGAAGTCATTACAAGAAGGTATCAGTTACCAGACCAAGAGTGCACTCAAGTTGATGACAGCAGTTCAGAGAAAATGAATAAACAAAACTTACATACAAATAGCAATGTAACTTCATTTTCCCTGACAGTGAGAAAAGCGTGTAAACATACAGTCTAATGCCTGAGTCCAGAAGTGTGACCAAGTTAAAAGCTACAACATTATCTTAAGGTTTTCCCATTGAAGATTTGACCAAAACCCTGAACCTTTTATCTAACCTCAAAAGCTAACAGAGACACATTATAAAAGTTAAATTATAAACTTATATGGATTAAAATACTTATTTTCATATATGCAAAGAAAAAAGCATTATTGGAAATACAACAAAATATTAAAGATGTCCGTATCTCAGGTGAATAATATTACGAATACTTTTAACTCTCTTCTTTATACTCATAGTTTTATGTTTCCCAGACTTTCCATTTGGCTGAGCAAACATTCACAGCACTCTCCTGTGAATCTACCAGTCCTTACAAACATTTCTGCTTATTCCTTTCCCAAGAGAGCCTCACTAGGTTATAGCAAAGTGTGTCCTATCCCTCTTATGGTTCCCATTGTCTAATGAAATTGAAATTTCAATAATCAAGTCATTAGGCAATCATTAATGTTTATTTAAATTCTGGAGCATCTGGGATGCTCAGCCCTAACAGGCTAGCTGTAGGTCTAGCCTTCTATCCACAGAACAATAAAGACAATGAGAATTAGAGCAAACTGTTTATTATGTAAATGATCTATAATGAATCACTGATTACCTACAAGTGATCAAATGAAGAGAATGGTGACCTATAGAGCCAGAAAAGTTGTGTATATTGGAATTACCTATATACATTTATGATTATTTCCTCTTGGAATTTCCTTTGAAAAATAGTCTTAAAAATTATGACATAAAATCATCATGTATAGGGGCATGTGGGTGGCTCAGTGTGTTAAAGCCTCTGCCTTCGGGTCAGCTCACGATCACGATCTCGGGGTCCTGGGATGGAGCCCCACATCAGGCTCTCTGCTCAGCGGGAAGCAAGCTTCCCCCCCTCCACCTCTGCCTGCCTCTCTGCCTGCTTGTGGTCTTTGTCTGTCAAATATACAAAAAATAAAATCTTTTAAAAAATCATCATGCATAATTATGATGTAGTTTTAACAATTCATTTTATATTTAAGATGTAGAGGTCATTTAGTACTAGCCACCCAATCTGGCAGCATAAATGATTGGTTAAGTTTTTATTTTCTTCCTCTGCAGTTAAAGTGATAATAATAATCAGCTTCCCTCTTGCAAGTCTTGGAAGGAGACAGCCAGTGGGAAGTAAGAGAGAAGAAAGGAGAAATACAAACACTCGAGCTAGAGTGACTGTGGTGTTTTGTTCAATATAAGTCAAGAGAGAGTACCAGAAGGGTGGGGAAAATAAGTCCATTCCGCTTGCCCCCAGCTAAATGTATCCTAGGGTGTAACACCTAGATCCATGACAGAATCTTTCCTTGTGACCAGGATAGAGGTCTGGCAGCAAGGCAGGCTGAGAACAGAATGTATGGACAAAAAGCAGATCTTAATCTATGTCACCCAATAAAAAAGAATTTGTTCCCCCTTGTAATTACCTGATGTAAGAATACTCATCACTGTCAAATACAGATGAAAGGACCAGCCCTTAATTCAACAGTCTACTCGAAGGACTCCTGAGCAGAGAATCGTTAAGTGAGGGGTAACAGTTTTTTTAAAAAAGGAAAGACATCTTTCTTCTAAAAATTACAAAAAAAAAAAAAAAAAAATTAGCCCAAGGGAAGGTAGCCTCCCACCTATATATATAACTTACAGTCTTTTCTTCAAATCCAAACACTCCAAATGGAGAATCATTTTGTGGAATAACAACAGTTAGCACAACATCATCGCCAAGCCTGCCACCTCCAGCCACCCTGATTAAGGAAATATTGAAGGTTTCCATGAGTTCAAGTTCAGCATCATCAATTATGGTAATCTCTATTATTGCAGTAACCTACAAAAGAAAGAAGGAAGAAGGGAAAGAGGGAGGGAGAGAAAGAACGGGGGAGGGAGGATAAGAGGCAAGGAAGATATAATGTAATAGCAATTTTTGATCATATATAAATAAACTTTTAGTTACCAGAAACATAGTACAAAAGAGTATATTCTGTCCTGTTGTATTTATAATATTATTTTAAAGTTATAGAGTATTTCGAAGTCAGAAATTTATATTCTATTATTTTCAAGATAAAGGAGATTACATATGTAATAAAATATAGTGTTATTTATGTATACAAAAACCAGCAAAGACTGATTCTTGAATAAAAATATTTAAAATGCCATAGAGGCTGTAATAACAATTGCACAAACATAAACTGTAGAAATTACTGTTGTCTTCAGCAGTTAGAATGAATCCCTCTGGTTTCAAATATCACTCCTATAATATAAAAGAAAGGTAGGAAGAAAACCCAAATCTGCTATTCTTACATGTTTATGATCAGAATGTCATTCATTTGTCTGTGTCCATGTTAAACATTTTTATAACTTATAAATAAGTAAAACCTGGCCCAGCTTGTGATTTCACTGTTGGTCATAAAAATATTCCAGTTGTGGGATGCCTGGGTGGCTCAGTAGGTTCGGCATCTGCTTTTGGCTCAAGTCATGATCTCAGTGTCCTGGGATCCAGCCCCGCATCAGCTCAGTGTGGAGTCAGCTTTTCTCCCTCTTCCTCTGCCCCTCCCCTGCTCATGCTCACTCATGCACATGTTCTCTCTCAATTAAATAAATAAATCTTTTAAAAAATATTCCAGGGGCACCTGGGTGGCTCAGTGGGTTCAGTGGGTTAAGCCTCTTCCTTTGGTTCAGGTCATGATCTCAGGGTCCTGGGATCAAGCCCAGCATCAGGCTCTCTACACAGCAGGGAGCCTGCTTCCCCACCTCTCTCTGCCTGCCTTCTGCCTACTTGTGATCTCTCTGTTGAATAAATTAAAAAAAAAATCTTAAAAAAAATATTCCAGTTTTATCTCCACATTTAAAATCTTCTCTGTATCTCAGAGAGAAATTCCAGTTTTTTGATAAAGATGTTTACCAGAAAAAGAAGTTTTTCTACCTAAATCTACCTAAGACCTTTAATAAAAGAGCAAAGTGAGAAATCTGGATTCATACTCACAGGCAGAAACTTGAACAAAATCAAATGTTGAAATGGAAGCTTATTAAAATGTCTGCACCTCAACTCTGTACTGTAAAATACAGAACACCTCCCCTACAGAATGTTAACTTGAATGATGATGATCTTAAGACACTATTAAATAAGAGGACTTCAACCTCATACACAAAATAAAATGCTGGTAATATAAGTAAAGGTGGAAGGCTATTTCAATGAAAATCAATGTATTTGTTTCTACTTTGAGTATAAAAATCTGTATTTCCCCCTCCTTTTAGTAAGAAATGTTTTAAAGTTCTAAACTTGTTAAAAACTCATGATTTCAAATATTAACAACATAGACCATTATGTGTAGGAAAGTCTAGATCTGTACGTTCATTTTTCAGTAGTAACTAATAAGCTGATGCATAATGTACAAATCTGTCTTGGCAAAATCAGACTTCATGTGGGTGAACACTGCCATTTGAGGCTATTAACATTTTCATGGCTGTACACACTCTTTTTCCATTTATTGATTTAAAATTTTATGAAAACCTTATACTTACATATTATAAAATGCCCAGTTTGTAACACTTATAACTCTTAGAGAATATTTAGAGAACTCTTAGAGAATCTAAAACATTGCTTTTCAGTTTTTCCAGTTTTAATTATTTTGTCTCTTTTCTGTCATTTTAAAAAGTCTTATTTTTATTATAATGAAAAATTTGGGATATTATAAGTAATAAATGTGCATACTTTAAATGCAAACCCTAAGTAAATAAATATCTGTACTGATAAGCATTAAGAAATAAATAGATAGAAACGCCTGGGTGGCTCAGTCAGTTAAGTGTCTGCCTTAGGTTCAGGTCATGATCCCAGGGTCCTAGCATCAAGTCCCACTTGGGACTCCCTGCTCAGTGGGGAGCCTGTTTCTCCATCTGCCTCCACCCCCTGCTTGAACATGCTCCCCCCACCCCTCTCTTTTAAATAAATAAATAAAATCTTTAAAAAAAAAGAATAAATTAACCTAAAATTCATAGGAATAGTGAAGTTCATCAGGCCCTTTTTAAGATACATTCTTAGGCACTTCTAAGTCATTTATTATCCTCCTTTAACTTCTGCTTAAAATAGGATCTGCTGGGAGAGTTTAGAAATCTTGCTTCTTTGTGTTCTCTTCCTATGTCCATTAATAAATCATTATACGTTAACTAATAATAATTCTGTTTGCCTTGATATACAAAGTATAATACATTTAGCAGTCACTAATGCACATTCATTTGGTGGATATCTATAAAATGTTTGAGGTATAACCAAAAATTGCTAGTATGTTCAGGATTAGCATACTTGTTTATCTGCAAATTCAAGAATCCCATGAGATGGCTTAAAGTCTTCCAGGCCAGCCGTGTCCACTGTTGCGTTCCAATAAACACTGACCACCCCAAAGCTTCCAGCCAGCCGGACTACAGGAACCTGAAGAACATTCAGGGGTCGAGGCACCTCATAGGCAGTAATGACTCCATCAATATCCTTTAAGTAAAGAATATAAGTTAAAACACCAGAAAAACCTAACTTCTTATATGTCATCACTTTCTAAATTTATTATTTTTTCTTCTATTTCACCCTTCAAAATAGAAACCAGTATCAGATATAAATATGCACAATAGGTGTCCAGAATCCTTACATTTTTTAAAAGTTTTTAAACTTCTTTATTCCTTTAAGTAATCTCTACACTCAACATCTACGACCTTGAGATCAAGAGTCACACACTCTTCTAACTGGGACAGGCACCTCTAGAACACTTTGGTTTAGATTTAATGAAAATAAACTTGCTTGATCCTTTGGTCTAACAAAAAGAGAACTAAGAAGTCTATAAGACAAATTTTAAGACAGGTATTTAATAAATATCTGGAAGCAAAGCCAATTATTTTGTGGAAAATATATGACATTGGCCAAATCAGCAGGTAGAAGCTTCTGTATTACTATGAATACATTAAAGTTTATCTCACTGTGTTAACATGAAACTTAAAAATTCCTCTGGGATCATCATTTTCTTCAATCATTATCTCAACTATTTCTATCCCAGGCCTCCGCACACTTGGGTGTCCTGCCGAGAAGTCAGAATTCACCAGGTACACATCAGTGATGTTGACAATAAATCCTTCCTCCAACTCGGGAACATTATCCTAGGGTGGGAGGAGGAGGGGAGAGCAGGAGAGAAATTATGTTCTATTTTTAAAAATACACTGAATTTACCTTGGAAACCCAGTACTTTTCAGTGAGAAATAAAGGACGGCCCACAGGAATGGGTAGCTCTTTCACAGATACAAAAAAGAATCCTTTTTGTATTTTAACATAAAATATAAAATTCCCACTGAAAACTTCAGACTCTTAGGGGGTAGTCAAGCTTATCGGTGAGTTTTTAATTGAAGCCAAATACTCATTAGCAAGTAAAATAATTTTTAAAAATCCATCACACAATTATGACCATATCCTATCCAATATGTTTTATGTATATAGTACCCCCCAAATTTGGGATAAATGGTAAATTCTACAATACATCTTAAAAGTGAAAGCTCTAGTCTTATAAATCTAGATACTATCCTATATTTCAATTAACTTTTTAAAAACTGCTACTTTATTTTTGGATAGGTAATAAAAAATTTCAAAAGGTAACATGAAAACATAGTGAACAGGAAAAGAAACTTCTGTTTTGTTCCATCTCTGATGTCTTTCCCAGAATGTCCTTTCTAGAAGCCACTATTATCTACTATCACTAATACCACTATCAGTAGCACTAATGTTACTATGCAACATTATCTTTACCTAATAAGATATATTTATTTTAATACAGTCATATATAGTATAGTAATATATACGGCATTTAGTTATTATGCAATACTATAAATAACACTATTAACTACTCTCAGTTTCTTGTGAATCATTACAGATATATACTTTTCTCCTTATATTCATAAGAAAGCACTAAAACCAGATCTAAACCCCCTGAAGAATAATCTTCATTTGAGTAATTTTAACATGATATGAAAATACTGCCCTATCAAACCAACAATAAAAATAACCAGATTGATTTGGGCATTTTATTCATTTGTTCATTAGCTTAAAACTAACCAACCAACGAAATAGTGGATCCCACTAAATCCCAATTCAAAGCTTTAAAGGTCATTCAAACAATATTCCAGTTAAAGTATTCACAATTTGGGACGCCTGGGTGGCTCAGTTGGTTAAGCAGCTGCCTTCGGCTCAGGTCATGATCCCAGCGTCCTGGGATCGAGTCCCACATTGGGCTCCTTGCTCGGCAGGGAGCCTGCTTCTCCCTCTGCCTCTGCCTACCACTCTGTCTGCCTGTGCTCTCTCTCTCTCTATAACAAATAAATAAATAAAATATTTTTTTAAAAAAAGGTATTCATGATTTTACGGTAAAAGCAACCTTTTTAGAGATTTTTATCTTTAAGAGGATCACATTTTTCTTTTTTTAATCACGTTTTTATCTTTAAGTATATTTCCCTTATCTTACATCATACTCATTGCAGCTTAAACTTACCGGTAAAATGGCAACTTTGATGTAAGTTTCTTTTATGTTTTCTTTCATCATTACTATTGTTTCTTGTAGCACATAATCTTCATTCTCAGTAGCTTGATTATCGACATGCAATAAGAAATTGGGTTTAGCTACCAAATGAATGCCAATGGCCCCAAACAGTCCTTTATTTCGAACAATTGGTAACTGAAGAATGGTGATGTTCTCTGTGAGAAAGACATGTAATTAGCTGTCAGTCTGCACATAAGTACTTTCCTAAGATTTCCAGCAGTTTTCGTTAAAGCTCATGTTATATATAAAGTAGGAGGGTGCATTAGAGAACCTGCAGTGAGGATTTAGACAAGGGGGAGAAAAGCACAAAATACTCATTGCTTGGGGGGAGTACACATTAGAATAGTGCAGAATATTTCACCTGAAATAGGGATGGATTACTTAAACTTCACAGAAAAATTATTCAAATTACAGCTTTGGGCTTAACAATTAATACCCTGAGTACTAAATGAAACTTACTGTGTTGCATATTGTTCCCTATAACTGATGAAAATCTACACAGAGGAATCTGAGAAGGGAAAGAAAACAGATACATAAACAATGAAGAAGAGAAAGTAAAATAAAAACCTGTCACCCTTTACTGCAATGACTTACTAAAATATTAATATTTCTATTATGACCATAACGCCTCAAAAGAATACAAGCATTTCTTATAGCATTATTGCTGAGTGATTACATGACCATAAAACTTAATAAACAAAAAATAAAAATGATTGAGTATGATCTGCCAAACTAAAAATATAAATATATAAAAGGGATTTATATTCCTAGTAAACATTACAATTGAATTACCCAATAAAACTTACTAGAACCTGAAAAATATTTAACACTTACCTTTGGGCTCTGCGACTCTAACGAAGAGAAACTCAGGGTGCCAACCCACCAAGCCATGAGGTGAGTCACTGGGCAGAGTCGTTATCACAGATTTGTTTCTTTTCTGATCAATGGCAGCACATTTAGATGGGTCCTTTACCCCTTCTGTGGTAATCCGAACAAGTGCTATGCTCACAATCTCTGATAACTCTGGTACATCATCAGCAAGAACAGTCAGAGTGATTGTAGACAGTGCCTGGCCTTCAGAAAATGAAATCTAAAATTTTAAAGAAAGAAGATTTTTTAATTTTGTAATTATCACTGTACAATAAGAACATCAAAAGATTAAAATTTTATTTTAATACTGACCACAACTTAAGTAACAAGAGAGAATGAAGCAATACAATATAACTACAAATCAGTTAACTGTTTTTTATATTAAAAATGGAAGATTGTGGGGGCGCCTGGGTGGTTCAGTGGGTTAAGCCTCTGCCTTCAGCTCAGGTCATGATCTCAGGGTCCTGGAATTGAGCCCCACATTGGGCTTTCTGCTCAGCAGGAAGCCTGCTTCCCTCTCCCCCTCTGCCTGCCTCTCTGCCTACTTGTGATCTATCTCTCTCTCTGTCAAATAAATAAAATTAAATTAAAAAAAAAAAAACTTAGAAAAATGGAAGAATGTTAGGAAAAAAGTAAACCATTACAGAAACTTAACCCAATAAAACACATAGCCAAATTGTCACATTCTGAAGCCTACATTCTATTAAAAAACGGAGTACATAGTCTCTCTGGGAGTCTAAGTCCTAGATACCATATTTTAAAAAAATCTATAAAGATAAAAGAAGGTGGCATACTAGTTTAACATTTTTCTCTACAAACATTTTGCCAGGATTGCGATTTCCTTTGGTTAAATGCTGAACAGATGTATAATTTTAGAATGAATCAACCAAAATAGAGGTAGAGAGAGAAAGATAAAGGAGAGACAAATCAAACATCTCTCTCCTCCTGGTGTGTCTCTATTGCCTAGAGTAAAATCCACATTTGCTAAAAGGCGTCTGAAATCCTTTCTGATAGGGTTTCCATCTCTCCTTGAAGTCATTTCCAATCACCCTCTGCCTCATACCGTAATCTCTAGTAACCTGGCTACAAACTACAATCATTCAAACTAGCATTCCAGGTCCATTTTGTTGACACTCATTTCTCTACCTAAAGAAGGTACTTGAGGATATAAACTCAAGAGCTTTATTAATAAAATCAGGGGTCACAAAACTACTACTCTGTGGCCAAATCCTTTTCATTGAATTTTACTGGAATACAGCCAAGTTCATCCAATTACATACTGTCCAACACTTTATTGTGCTACAAAGGCAAAGTTGAGTATCTAGGAAAGAGCCATAATAGTGCACAGGTCTAAAATATTCACTTACTGGCCCTTTAGAGAAAAAGTTTGCTGACTCTTGAATAAAATAATTAATTCTTCCAAATATGGTTTACACTTAAGATACTATTATGCATTTAAATAGAAATCATTTTAATCATGTTTATATGAGAAATATTAATTGGGAAAATATAATTCAGAACATACAGAACCTGATAAATACAACTTACATAGCTGAATATATAGTTCCGGTAACTTGTGTAAAGTAAACATTTAAAGCAATAAAACTTGCCATAACATTTTTAAGACACTGAAGCTCTAGTCTCCCTTCAAATGATAAAGAAAACCTAGAAATGGTGGACCATAACATTCATCTGTCTTTTTTTGAGAGAATTTCATGAGAGGTTGTTTAAAGGAACTCTTCAGAGAAGCATTTGGGGAAAATATTATGAAATCTATGAAACTCAAGACGAATCTAGAGGACCACCCATCTTCCAATTAGAAACTAAAGGTACTTTAAACTCTCTTTGCAAGTCATTAACTTCTCTGACCCAGTCTGATTCCATCCTTCAACCCGTGTCCCAATTTGATGCTATTTTCCAATAGTAGACAAAGCAATCCTCTGCCTAGATCCTTCTTGGGATTGATGCACTCATCCCCTGGCTGGTAGGAATAACAGCTTTTATGTTTCTCACTGGGAACTGCCTTTAGCTGCAATAAACTTTCACTCAAGGTTATGCCCCACTTCAAAGGCAGTGTGAAGTCTAGGATGGCTAAGATGGGGATGCAGAATCTCATCCTCCTTTCTCCAACTGGAAACAACTCCAAAGGGCCAGCTCAGCTCCAGAACTTCCATAGAGACTCAACCCCAGGTGCAACTACCCAGGGATTAACTCCCCCCTCTGCACATTCCTGACTTCCTCATTTCCTTATAGGTGTGTCTTCTCAGGAATCCACCCCCAACTCTAGACCTCAGAGTCCCATCTACAGGAAACTCAACCTACATCACTCAACAATTCTGATCTGCTTTTTCATATGTATAACTATCCTACATAGATTTGTTTCCTGTTTACTGACTCCATTTTATCCAAATCTTGAAACCACATTTCCATCACCAGTTTGATTGGTTTTATCTTTCTGACAACGTAAATACAACCCTAATTTGGTGAACTGATGTACTGAACCTAAAAAGGGGTTTGTTTGTTTGTTTGTTTACAGATAAGTTTGGAATTATAGGAAAAAAGAACAATAATCACAACATTAAAACTAACATTAAATTGGTTCCCTCTCTATGGTGATTAGTAGAAATCCAGTGCTGACATGGTCAAACTCAAGTACTTCATCCATAAGGCAGGGTTAGGTCCCATGTATCAATAGTAACCATAACTTAAAAGTGACTCTCCTATAATTTTATAAATTACATACCACTCCTGAGGTAGGAAATATATCACTAATACTTCCGTCAGCTTCCCACACTACGGTTATACGACCATAGGTTCCTTTTAAGCGCTCAACATTCAAGGTTACAAGGCTATCTTGTTCCATTTCTTCCACTTGCTTATATAATGAATTCTGAAAAACATACAGGAAGTCACAAGGGATTAGATGAAATTACCCACATAGACATTTCATGCTGTTGTGCATGTTCAAACTTCACAGTACTAAGCAACATGATACAACATGAAAACATGATACAAGTGAAAAACATAGTTTAAAAAACAGCAGTAGATGATGACAATTTTAATTTGAAAATATACGTTTGAATAATTTTTTAAAAGATTTTATTCACTTATTTGACACAGAGAGAGAGAGGGAGAGAGTACAAGAAGGAGAAGTAGCAGAGGGAGAGCTGAGAAGGGAGCCCATGCAGGGCTCAATCCCATTACCCCGGGATCATGACCCGAGCCGAAGGCAGATGCTTAAGTGACTAAACCACCCAGGCACCCCATGTTTGAAAAACTAAAAGACTAAGTTAAAGCAAATTAAAATGTTAATCATTATAGGATTATTTTTACTTGAAGCATTACACATAGTATATCAAGTTTTTAGAAATGAAAGGACATACAGTCAGGAGATGAGGGAAGTCTTCTTCCCCTGTATAACTTCTGGAAACCCCTCTAGGTTTTGTTTCCTACTTATAAAATATAAGTTTTGGTCTGCAAGGCCTCTAGGGTCCCACTCAGAGGTAAAGACATCAAGAGAACCAGGGCACTCTTTCTGATCACTCACAAATGTCTCTTAACCTTAAATTCATATCCTCTAAAATGTTCTCCAGGCTGTGCAGTTTCCATTGATGGTGTTTCATCCTCGGCATCTGGTCTTTACAACTATTTTTCCTGCCAGAAATATCCACTGCCCCTCTTCTCATCTAGACTCCATGACCTCTTTCCTCTGTTCCAGACTGATTTCCACCTCTGTGTAAATGGAACTCCTCCTCTAACACTTGCAGCATCTCCTGAGAGCCACTGAATGAAATTTTGCTCAAAATTAATGCTCCAAAGAATCCCTTCTTATAATACCCCTACTTTATCCATAAGCAATAAAGAAAGAATATGGAGTATAAAGATTTTTTTTTTTTAGATTTTGAGTATACAGATTTTTAAAATTTTTCCCAGTAACATTTTTTTTAAGATTTTTTTTAAGATTTTTTACTTATTTATTTGAGAGAGAAACAGTGAGAGAGAGCATGAGAGAGCAGAAGATCAGAGGGAGAAGCAGACTCCCTATGGAGCTAGGAGCCCAATGTGGGACTCGATCTGGTACTCCAGGATCATGACCTGAGATGAAGGCAGCTGCTTAACCAACTGAGCCATCCTGGCACCCTGGTTTTCTTTTTCTTGTCTCTTTATTATGGCAATCTGAAAAGAAATTCCTCCATGAATTTCTTACAGCTTCTAAAAGCTTCTATTTTAGAATATAATTTGAGTAGATAGACTATCCTATGGCAGTGCCTTACATTGCATTTTAATGTAGTTACAAATGTTACATAGTAGTAAAATCTTACACAAAACATTCAAACCTTCCTACAGAAAATATGTTGATTTAAAAATATGCATAGGGGACAGCTGGCTGGCTCAGTTAGTAGAGCATGTGACTCAACCTAGCGGCTTGAGTCTAGTCTCAATTCTACAGCCAGAGTGGTTCTTTTAAAATGTGAGTGAGATCAAGTTGCTCCACCTCTTGCCCTCCAGGGCAAACTTCATGATGGCACTCAGGGCTCCTGCAAGTGTGAGTTCACAGAGTGGCCTCCTTGCTAGCCTTCGAAGGCCTGCTCTAAAGTTGGCCCTCGCCTGGTGTCTGGGAAATTGGGTTTCAGGAGGATTCCCGCCATTCCTGGAACTCACACTGCCTCCCTGTGCCTGAACTGTGCACACAGTGTGGTTTTATACTCAACACCTATTTTCACTCTGGGAGTCTGGAATTTTGTCATGTGTCAGGCTAAGAGTCCACAGTTAACACCCAGGCACTGGGTCGCTAAGGAGCTTCCCTGGTTGGCAGCACCTCTCACATGTTATCACAATTCATCTCAATCCTGGGGGAATTAAGTGTGTCCTCTGTGGTTCCCCTGGAAGAGAGCTCTTGGAAGCTTGACCATGTTTTCCTCTGCATTTCTACCCCACACACTTTTTCCCTTGATGATTTTGCTTTGTATCTCCTTCACTGTAATAAATCATAGCATGAGAATGATGAAACCCTGAGTCCTCTGAGTCTTCCTAGCAGTCATAAACCTGTGGGTGCTGCTGGGGAGGCCGGAAACAGAATGCTGGCCCTTCACTTCTCGGGCTTCATCGCTCCCTCCTACACAGCCACAGTGGCCTCCTTGCTGCACCAGATGGGCAAGGCCTCGCTTCAGGGCATTTCCTTTTGTTGATGGCTCCCCCTGCCTTGAATGTTCTTCCCCTCTCTCCTCCAGGCCTTTGTCCTCTGGTCACTTCTGTAGCGCTGCCCTCCCTGACAGCCTGTGTTTTACTTCCTACACCCAACCTCCACCCCTTGCCCTCACAATCTCCATCCGTCCTCCCTGCCAAACATTTTCCCAGAACACTTATTACCATCACACGGAGTACAGATGTCTCGCACGTCTCTGTCTACTGTCTGTCTCCCTTTGCCTCCTCCACAATTTAGGACACTGAGGATAGGGATTTTTTACTATTTTACTTCTTAATATATCTCTAGCATCTGGAACAGTATCCGGTACACAGTAGGTGCCTGTTAAATAACTGCTACATGAATGAATAAATGAATGAACAGATGAATGAGTGCCCTTGTTAGTTCTGGCCAATGAGACCTAAGAAGAGTTTTCCAGAGGCTTTTGGGAAATCTCTTCATCACCCCAAGTGCCACATTTCTTTCTCCCCAACAGGACATAAACAAGAAAGCAATGGCCCTAACAATAACACCAGCTTTCAAATAACCAAATGAAGAAGCAACTTTATGCTGGCAAAGTGGAGAAATGGAAAGAATCTGGGCCATGGTGACACAGTAAGGTATCCATCCAACCCTGAAGCCCGTCTTCTCTGTGGACATGGTTTTGGTGTTTAAGCCACTTTTAGTTGAGTTTTCCTTACTTGCAGAGTATTTCAGAGAACAATGCATGATAACTGCAGTTTTCTTAACTCTAGTTAAGAAATCAAGATAGAGTTGGCAAATATGGCTAAATGATGTGATACCGATGAGTGTCCTTTTGCTTATGGGTAAAGGAATATGGAGTCGACCTGGTAAGATCTGCATAGTTCTGTTTCCTCAGGAGAAAGCACCTCCATATGTACAATGCAGGTATAGTTACAAACATACCCCCCCCCACTCTCTCTCCTTCTGCTTCAATACACAAAGGAAAGTAACGTATTTGTAGGGGATGCACATAGCAAAACACAATATATAATCTATTCAGAATCTGCTTCATCATTACCCCCTAGAGATGAGGCTAATAATGGAGCCAAACTCCAGGACCAAGGTCAACTGGTAAAGTTTCAAATTCAATCTTGTAAGAGGAATCAGTATAATAAAAAAGTTTAGGACAAGTTGATTCAGAGGTTTCAGTGTATAGGATTATAAATTATAAGACACCAGGAAAGTTCACCATAAAATGCAGAGTTGGGGGGTGAAATGGGGAAAGAGAAAGGAGATACTCAAAGTAGGACTGCATGCTGACAACAACTGATAGATAAATACAATGAATAGGGGCATCTGGGTGGTTCAGTTGGTTAAAAGTCTGACTCTTGATTTCAGCTCAGGTCATGATCTCGGGGTCAAGAGATCAAGCCCCACGTCAGGCTCTGTGCTCGGCATGGAGTCTGCTTGAGGTTCTCTCTCCTACCTCTCTCTCTCTGCCCTTCGCCCCACTCCCATAGTCTCCCTTTCTCCTTCTAAATAAATAAATAAATAAAAGCTTTAAAATAAATAAATACATTGAATAAGTCATTTTGATTTCTAAGTGTGGGACCTTTACCTGAGCAAATCCAACAACTCCATAGGCATCATCGTTAGACAGAATAGTTATTTTTACGTAACTGTTAATACCAATCTCTGCTCCTCCTTTGGGATTTTTAAGCTGAACTCTAAAGGATTCTTCTTCCTCTGGAACTGAATCATCAAGGATGTTTACCGCTATTATAGCTTCTCTGTCACCAGGATCAAATATCAGTTCACCTGAACTAGCATAAGAAGTATATCAAATAAGTCAGCTGCTACAAATATCAGGCATATACATATACAAAAACATAAAACTCTCAGAATACTGGTTAATATTAAACATTTGGAAAAATCACATTTCATAAATAAAATTATAATATAAATGTTCATAATGCTGATGAACTTCATAAAATAGATATAAGAACTATGGAACATAACCAAATTTCTAGATTATAAATTACTCATATTTTGCATATTTCCAGTCACTAAATAAACAGTTGGAAATTAGGTGCAACATAAAACTATGATGAGCATAAAGACATTTCATATAAAATGCTGAACCTACCTAGGAATAAAATCAGACTGGCTCGAGATGTAGGCCAGCTCATACATGTGTGAGTGGACAGCTCCCACTAGAGCAATTAAACTCTTGCTTGAATTAAAGGACTTTACTGTAACAGAAGCTGCATCACGAGCAGAAGGGGCTTGCAGAATAAAAGAGAATTGATTCAGCTCTGAATTCCAGCAGTAAAGAGCAGACATAGCCTGGCCAATAAGAAGGATGTGGACTGTGGAAAGGAAAGAAAAGGTAACTACAGTGAAACGTGAACATCACTGCACACACTCCCCACCATGGTACCAAAGCAAAACTTCTCTACACTCAAAGTTGTATTTTGACTTCTGGATTAACTGACCTGATTTCTGAAAACTGAAATATTATTTGAAATAATGGAATGTAAATAGTAATTTTTTAAATGCTGTGGAGTGACCAAACCAGCCTAACAATAAACTCACAATCCACTTAATAAATAAGAAACCACTGGAGAGTAAAGCCCAAATGGACTGTTGACTCTTATTCTTTTCAGTATTTGTTGGATAGCATGATAGGATATTTTTAAAAGTGAAAAATGTGCATAATCCTACTAATAAATGTTTCATTTTTATATTTTCCATTCCTGTCACCATCCATAAGAATTCATGATGAGCATAATTATAAACAGACTAAATACAAAAAAATTCTTAATTAAGAAGCTTAATCCTATATTTATATGGCACTTCTTAGGTATCACTACAAAGCATTCAAATTTATGATTTTAATGCATAATCTATAGAGTTGATCTTCAAAATATACCTAATTTCTCTGCATTGTTCATTGTTTTATATTTTTCAACATTAATTAGAGAAAGTTATTAATTCTTTTCAATTGATAAATTCTTTTTTTTTTTTTAACTAGGCTCTACACCCAGCATGGAGCCCAGTGTGGGGCTTGAACTCACAACCCTGAGATCAAGACCTGAACTGAGATCAAGAGTTGGATGCTTAACCAACTGAGCCACAAAGGTGCCTGTTCACTTTATAAATTCCTAAAGGTAGTAATTAGGCCAAAGGATCTGAACAAATCATTGATCTCAGAGTATATGCTGCCACTGCTTTTTGAAATGTTGGTAGGAAAAGGTGCTCTTAATGATTCAACGCAATAGCAAATATTAGCAAATATGAAAGGTAAAGGAGCTTATGTATTATATAGCATGGGAAATTTGGAGTCAGGAAGCTTACTACATTGTATATGCCACTAAGCAATCTTCAGACTTAAAACTAGGGAGAAGCATGAGAAACCAACCAGAAGCATACACTAATTCCAGTACCTGAAGAAACACATCAGAATATATGGATTTGGTTATTAAAACAGCACACAGAACTGGAAACCATGAAAATTTTAGCCTAGAAGGTTACAATGGAAGATCCATATTCCTACTCTAAAATATCAAATATCAAGAATTATTCACTATGTTTTTAATGGTAATTATTTAAGTAGTATTGCGGGTTAGTAAATATTACATAAAAGGTAAAAATGAAGAAAAATGTTATTAATAAATTTGCTTTTTAAAAATGATCATATATTTTTCATAAATCTCTATAAAACTAAAGATACTCAGTGAAGAGCAAATTTTTCAGATGGACCTCAACATCTCCTAAGTTAAAATGATTCTACAGTCTCAATCAATCAATCAATCTACAGGCTCAACCCAAATCATAAAGTGTTCTGAGCATCACTGATTAGGTATCTTAATCCTCAGAGACAAACCCTATTCACTTCCTCCCAATCTGAAAAGTATGAGAAGGTAGCAAATAGATAATTAGACATTCAGAGTAGGAAATGCATGGGGCTCAAATCTGCATTTTTGTATGCAAAGAGTGTTTTCTCAGAAAATAGCCATTTGTACTGTTCAAGATCATAGAACTGGGCCAGGAGTTTATAAGGAAAAAAACCCTTAAGTCTCTACTCTGGGGAACAGAATTTTAACCGTTACTGATTACAGAATTCCCTTCCAGTTAGCAAAACTATAAACAAACAAACAAAAGTATCCTAACTGGCTGAGATTATTTAAGGAGTAAACATAGAGAAGTCCCAGGACACAACGCTAGAGGGAGCATTACTAGCTCTTAAGAGATCTGGGAGAAGAAACCAGTAACACAGAGGACAGCCAGAGAGGGCTGCGTGGGAAGCAGTGCCCTCAGGATAGGACGGGATTCCAGTGCAAGGAGATGAGGGGCATTCTGAGAAAAGTTCCAGAGTGTAACTGTTCTGGGGGATGCTGTGGAAGGGTTTGGGGAGTTGATGGGGAGAGAACTGAGTCAGTCCCTAGTCTGGAAATTAGGGCTCATGTGGTCCAGAGCACACAGAGACCAGATGGGACGAGTCACTCTCTCCCAAGGGGGCCTGGGCTTCTTATGGTGACTACATAGGGATGAAGAGAGTGATGAATTCCTCCAAATGCTTTCTACAGATGATGATTTTCAAAGGTGATAGTTTTGGTGAAGCAGGGAGTGTTGGGAAAAAAAGGAGAAGGGTAAGGGTAAGTGTCCTTCCAGCAGAATTATTAAATGGTTCCTCTTTACAGAAGCTTTCTGGGCATCCCTCAGACCTGGTCAAGTTTTCTCCATTTTGTGATAGTAGAGCACTTTATCCTCTGAGAGCAGTTATCTGTTCATACTTAGAAACTTACTTATGTTATTATACATCATGTCTCCCTTCCCTATTGCATGTTAAATCTTCTTCAGGGCAGGGGGTATACAAGAATTTGTATACCCTTATTTCCTCAGGGCCTACCACTATGCCGGGTAGGTAAGTGGCATTTTAAAAATCTATTAAATAATGAAGGAGAGAAGGAAGAAGGGAAAGATAAGCTTATATGTCCTTGCATCCTTTGTCACATTCATTCTTCCTTTTCCATTTAAAGAATTCAGTTTCTACCCAATAATCTCTGTCAAGTCATTAAGCAGAATAAATATGTAATCCTCACAGTCATGGCTCCAATCTAATATTTGACATATTCAAAATAAGAAAGTCCTTGAATATTATTTAATGCATAATTTCAGCTTTCAGGGGCTCTATAATAAGCCATTCTAAATAATTACTTATAATCTTTTCATACTTCTACAACCTCAAGTCACAGAAACAAAAGAAATAAAGAGACCTCACAATGGGTCCCTTAACAAGCCTCTGGCAGAATTTTTCATAAATTCTTTTAGAAAGTGTGCCTATTCTATTTCTTTAAAAATCTTTAAAGGGAATTCTATAACTTCAATTAGCAGCCCATTCAGGCAGCACTTGTCATCCTTAAAAACATTCATTAGGAAACTATTTTGAATTATAATAAGTGACTCAAGTAGTTACAGTTAGTCCACTTGAACGCTTGAGGTATAGGAAAAGCAAAAATAATAAAGCCTCAAAATTAAAGGACAAGTAGACACTGACTAAACAAATACACGATGAAAGATACATAATTTATGTAGCTAATCAATTGCTGAGTGAATGATAAGAAAGCCACAGAACTGTATTTCACAGGATAACATCACAGCTTCATGGCCTGTCAGAAACTGACAAATAAAGAGAAGTTATTTATGGAGAGGATGTTCAGAACAGAGATAGACACAGGACGCTGACAGCAGAGTGAACCTGGAGTGGAGGGCAGACAATGATGTAACAGTCCAGATGCAAGGAGACCAGGGTCTAAGAGAACGTGGTGTAGATACAGGGCTGAGGAGGGGTAGGGCATATGGAAACAAAGCACAACGAGATAGATAATCCATAAAAAGTGAGAGATCCATAAGATCCGATGCCTGGTCAGCAGTGGAGGTGACAGCAGAAGACACTGTCTAAGGATTATGGTGCCTGATACAGAAAACTGCAGCCAGGCACCTAGGAGAAAAACAACAAGAACAGACTCCAGCATTTGTGCTAAAGCCTCTACCCTTCACAGTATCATTTACTTTACAGATTTTGGCTTCTATCATTTACTTAATAGGTTTTAGATTTTACTTCATAGATTGGAGATATGCATCGATGTCTCCAAAATCTAAACCTCTAGCTGATTTCATCAGTACCATGTTTCTAACCACCTGCAGAGACTTCTATATGGACTCTTGCCTGAGCAGTTGCCAACTGTTTCATCCAGCATATTCTATACACCAAAGCTAGGTGGAGTTATAAAACATGCCTTCGATCATCACTTGCTTTTGAAATGCCTTGAAGGATTTCTCTACCCCAATAATGCTCAGAGTATAGTCCCCAGGCTCCTAGCAATCACTGAGACACTTTAGGAGGGTCTGTGAAGTCAAAACTATTTTTGTACTAACATTAAGACGTTATTTGTCTACATAGTTCTCATTCTTTCATGAACAACTGTGGGATTTTCTACAGACTATATGACCTATATTACAGTATGTAGAATACAGATGAAGACATGAGAATCCAGATGTTGTCTACTAACCCAGACATTAGAGAAATTCACAAAAACAAGAAAATAATATCACCCTTCTTACAAAAGTTTCATTTGGAAAACATATTTTTAAAAAATGAAATGTGCTATTTTCATTCACAGGTAATGAGTTCACTGCTATCATTCTCAATTCAATTAGTAAGTATCTTTAAAATTTCTCTTAATTTCTAATATAATAAGTATCAGGAGATAGAATCTACATGAAATCCTTAAATTTTTAAGAGGGTGAAAAGTTTCTAGGGCAAAAATATTTGGTGGGCACCTGGGTGGCTCAGTGGGTTAAGCCTCTGCCTTCAGCTCAGGTCATGATCCCAGGGTCCTGGAATCGAGACCCACATTGGGCTCTCTGCTCAGCAGGGAGCCTGCTTCCCCCTCTCTGCCTGCCTCTCTGCCTACTTGTGATCTCTCTCTGTCAAATAAATAAATAAAATCTTAAAAACAAAATATTTGGGAACCACTGAACCATCCAAACACAGATCAAATCCTGAGCCTGACATTCCAGACTTCCTTATGTGGATGTTAGTGTATGTTTCCAACCTTACCACCACTACATTCTAAGTCAAACCCTCTGTCCCCACCACTCTAGTCTGCTCATTGTGCTCGCAATGTCATATATACTTGTACCTTTCTCTTTTGCTCACATCTTTCCCTCTACCCACAACACTTCGTACCAACCTACCCAGGCCTAGCTCACACTCCCCTCTGAGACCTCTTACCCACTTCAATTCTTCCATTCCCAGAGCAAATGGGACTGGAATCCTATCTTGAATTATTGTCTTAATATTTTTCTTGCTTCTCTGACCAGACATTAAACCCCTGAAGGCAAGGAATTCTTCGTAACTTTAAACAATGACTTACATAGAATGTCTCAATAAATGGTGCTGTTTAATTCATAAAAAAATCACTATGTCTCAATTTAAAAGCAGGACTTTGCTCTATCCAGGCTCAAGGGCTCAGTCACTTGGTTTGGCTGCTAGCTTCCTCTGGCACCTCAAACAGGAGACATGCTGACTCATGAGCATGTCCCTGGCTCTGGGAGGCAGCCCCACAGGCTCACCATGATCACTGCCATTGCCTTCTGAGCCTTATTACCATGGGCCCACCACCTGATTTTTTACCAACTCTGAAATGGTCCCATGTCCTCCAGACAATATTCACCCCTTGGTTTCTCACCAACAGACTTTGTTTTGGAAATCACTGTGAATAAAATTACTGCTTATGTTTCTAAACTGTGGGTTAAAGTACAGAAAACCAAGAAAGAATCAGACTGGAAGAAGGATGGGAAAGTGAAAAAGGACCGTAGAGTTCTTACAATCATTTTCTGACTTTTAAAAAATAATTCAATGCAGATACCTATTATCCTCTTATACCTTCATGTTTAAAACATATTACTATATGTAATGCTACTCTTCATTTTTCTCTAGACAAAAGAAATACATTACCTTACTATATCCTTCACTAATATTTTGTTATATTTCAGTTATTCTGAGTCTTCTCAAGCACAAACACCCATTTTAAAAATATTAGTCCTTTTGAATTTCTAGGATTTTGATAGATGGTTCTATTAAGATCTTGGTTTTATATCCTTATTAAAATACCTAGTGTCTAGCAATGTGATAATATCTCTAAATCAATATGATTAAAATTACTCTAGGTTTCCACACTGCATTTCAGATTAGTAAGCAGTTTAAAAACCCTTACCTATTCCTGAAGCTGGTGTAAAGGAGTAGATCCTATTAACAGTAGCAAAATTCAGAGATTGAAAATATCTGAAAGAGGACTGTCCTGTCTCCCAGATGAAAATATCAATTGAATTCCAATCTCCTACAATAATGGAATAAAAGGCAAAAGTTACAGGGGAAAAAAATGACAAAATTACACAGTAAAAAAATAATGAAAATGTCAAATTTAATTTAAAAAACAAATTTAGGATATTCCTCCAAGTTCACTTAGTTAAGCAAAAATACAACCTAGTAGGAAATACTTCAAAAGTCTTTTCACACCACATGGAGTACATACATGGCTGGCCACTGATTCATCATGATCTGATATTAAAGAAAGAACAGAGACACAAGTTCTGTTTTTTAGGAATGTTGAAACTTTACCTATGCAAGTTCCACTAGGCAGGAAAAAAAGCATATTTGTACTCAGAGAATATTTTCAAATAGTCTTATCTAAAAGTTGCTGAGCACTAATTATTATTACTATAATTTACCTAAGGGATCCCCAAGTATAGTCACAAAAAATGTCACTGTTTGCATTTTGGATATAAGATCTTCAGGTTTTTTTCATAAATCTTTCCATTTTACATGCCCATCCCAAATTTGATTTTAATAAAACTTGAAAGCAGTAGTTTATCATCTAAAGATTATACACATGTCACTTAAAATGTGGGTTTTTTCCCAAAATCCACTTACAGCTGACAGCCAATACACTATCCATCAAGAAAGAGACTAACAAAAAATTATTCCAAGAGCTACATGTTTTCGTACAGAACATATTACATGAATGCTAGATAATTTTGACAACTATATATGCAGTAAAAACACTATTATCTTCTCACCTAGAAAGACAGTTTTGGCAAAAATTAAATAAATATCATCGCCTGAAGTCAAGGCCTCAACTTGTGTTGTCCCATTGATTGGCACTTCTTGAAAGTTAATAAACTCGCTGCCAGACCATCTGAGTAAAAGGGAATTTGGCCTGGCATTAATCTGGGAAATGGCTAAGAACACAGAGCCTCCTCTGGTGAACAAGGCTATGCTCAGCACGCCTCGGACAGGCAGTGTCTGATGTAACATGAAGTTTCCTCCACTCCATCTGAAGACCTGTGGGAAATATTCAAATACAAACCCTTTGTGACTAGGAATTTAGCACTCATGTGAATTTAAACAATATCATATATTTACTCCCCTAGTCCCCTTTATTTAGTTAAGAGGATACTTTCATAAATGAGAAAACATCAAAACTGATGATCTCTCACTGCTCTCTCCTTTTTTTAATCTGTGTGTGTGCATGCACTTCACACACAGAAATAAGTGAAAAAGAAGTTATGTGAAAATAAATCAATTTCAAATATAAATATGGGTAAGGGTTGGCCACAGAGAAAGGGAAAGCCAAAACCAGGAGAGAAGTCATCTGAATATGAAAAATTCAGATCTGGATAAGAAACTTTCTGATGCTATAGCATCATTCCTTACCCACTGCTTAAGCGATCGAATATAAAAAGAAACACCAAAACTCCTTAGTCCTGAAGGTGGCAATGTACACAAGGTTTTAAGGTGAGTGTTCATATACTTAAAATTAAAAGAAAATCCTGAATCCACCTGGTTTCTTATACAATCTCATCAATTACACAAAGAATTGTATTGATTTAGCCAACAATTGGGAATATATGTGAGCCTGACATTTTGCAGGCATTATGGATAGAGTGGTCTCTCCCCTTATGGATCTTACCAACTGTTAGGAAAAAGGCAAATGATAAACACATCACTGATTAAATACATGTATGATTATTCAACTGAGACAAGTGCTGAAGATAACCATTGGGATATGATAGAGAATTATGGGTGTTACTAGGGAAATAAAGTTACGAAGAACATCACGACAAAGTTTCTAAGGCAGAAAATGCTTTTCATCAGCTGAGTGAAGACCAGTCAACTTGAAGAAGTGGATTGTCCTGAGGGAATGAAGACAGTAAGACTGGAGAGGCAAGGTCATGAGGTATCTTTTGTTAGGATGACCATATATCATGGGGACCCTTTATAGAGCAAAAGGCACAAAACTTACAATCACATCAGGACAACAGACACAATCTGGTCCTGAGCTGGGTAGATAAAGAACTAAGGTTATGCTACTTATAGTCCACATTAAATAACTTAGAATTATTCTATGTATAATTGGAAATTACTGCATAGTTATAAAATGAGGAATAATATGAAATAATATTTTAGAAGACGACTCTAGCTCCTGGATGGAGAATGGATGCGATATCTATATTCAAAACATTACATTACTGAGAGATCACATCAAAAAGAGTAATAAATTAGATGTGAATGAATAAAAATGAATAATCAAGAAAGATATGTGCCAGCATTTGTCTTGTGCAATTGCATTTAAGAAGCTGCCATTTCCTGAGATGAAAGCCAAGCACTGCAACAAGTTTCAAAGAGAATATCAAAATTCAGTTCAGGATATGTTAAATTTTAGGTACTTTAAATATATGTATGTGGAGATGCCTGGAGTAGATGCCTAGAAGTACCTGGAGTAAGTGAAAAGAAATTTGAACTAAAACTAAATCTGGAAAACTCCAAAACATCTGAGTACAGAAAAGGGAAAAGGAAATGGCAGTGGAGACTGAGAAGGGCAGCACACAGAGACAGGAGGAGAATGTGTGGTAGTGTAGAAATGAAGAGGTGGTTGAAATGTGAGGATGAAGTGACTGTTACATGCTAACAGGAAGCAGCCTAAGACATGGACGGAATAATATCCAGTGAATTCAACCCAGTTGTCATCAGTGACCATGAAGTAAGATAAAGCAGGTAGACAATTCCTTCAAGGTGTCTTACCACAGAGGGGAGAAAAGGAAAAAAAAAAAAAAAACCAGAACAGAAAGTAGAAGGGGATGAGATGACGAGATGACGAGAGAAATTCCTTCTGAAGCACGGAGAGCCCCATTTACATGGACTGTAATAATCCAATAGTGATGCTAGTGATGCCCGACACGCAAGTAACTAAACCTTCTGATGGCCAGAGGAACCTGGCTTTTACAGAAGGAAATCTTCCTTCATAACAGGACAGAGGGATACAACTATGCTGCAAGAAGGTTTCTGAATTTGGTCTGGCGAGATAACCAAGTTTCCACTCTGGAGCTTAGTCAACAAAGTCATTAGTGAAAATGAGATGAGAGGGGGGCAGGAAAAGAATAAATGAAACAAGATAGGATCGGGAGGGAGACAAACCATAAGAGACTCTTAATGTCACAAAACAAACTGAGGGGGGCTGGAGGGAGGCGGGTAGGGAGAGGGTGGTTGAGTTATGGACACTGGGGAGGGTATGTGCTATGGTGAGTGCTGTGAAGTGTGTAAACCTGGCAATTCACAGACCTGTATCCCGGGGCTAATAATACATTATATGTTTATAAAAAAATAAAATTATGAAAAAAAAAGAAAATGAGATGAGAAGCAGGTATGTCAGTATGAGGAGTGAGAAGATTATCAAATAAGCATTATTAGGATTATGAGATGTAGTTGACTTGAGAAATGTGGAATTTCTGGGATGATGTTAAATGCCCATTTGGCAATGTTAATCATGAATTTTTAGTTATACCATCTGTCCAGTTATATGATTTTTCTCCATAATGTTTTCTAACACTATTAAATTCTAATTAAATGTTCATGCTTATTACTACACTTGCTCTGGCTCTTGAAGACAATATTTATAATTCTATTATTTAAAAATTAACTGACTAATTAACATCTATATTCTACTTTACTACTTTACCACAATCAAATTATGGGTTTTTTTAATACTAAACTTATAGACTACATCTTTGATGAGTTTCAAATACAGCATTTTTTTTAAAGATTTTATTTATTTATTTGACAGACAGATATCACAAGCAGGCAGAGAGGCAGGCAGAGAGAGAGGAGGAAGCAGGCTCCCTGCAGAGCAGAGAGCCCGACGTGGGGTTCGATCCCAGGACCCTGGGATCATGACCTGAGCCGAAGGCAGAGGCTTTAACCCACTGTGTCACCCAGGCGCCCCTACAGCATTTTTTTAAAATTCACTTTAAACAATCAAACCTGAGTTAATTCGGAATCATCTCTTTGACTTGCAACTATTAAATAATCTTGATTGTCTGAACTAAAATATTTTACTTGAGAACCTTCCGAAATAATGATTGTTTGTACCTGCAAGGAAGACAAAACCGTGGGAATAAGTATTTAAATGAGAATTTTACTAGGAATTTTACTAAGTCTCTGAATACAATAATAGTATGAGTTAGTATTTGAAGTTCAAAACTTGAAAAATCATTCTGAGCACTAAGTAGGCATACCTAGGTATCATTTCAAGACAAACAAAAATATTATTGGATTAAGAGACTCTGCTAAAATGTGTATCAACTTTCGAAAAACCTTTTGCATATTAATATAGAACATATATTATCTTCCATTAAGATCAATCTTACAAATCTGATTTTTTCCTTTAAATAAAGCAATCTACAAAAAAAATGAAGATTTTTTTTTTTT
>ML107582.1:24060-40764 GCA_003697995.1 Taxidea taxus jeffersonii | reverse complement strand
GAAACAGCTGGGATTGTAATGAATTTTTAAGAGCCCAGTGAGGACTAATATAACAGTTTAGAATTCTTGGAAGCCCCAAACCCAAGAGGTGTCTTCTGTGCCTCCACTGAGAGCTGACAAGGAAGACTGGGGGTGGGACAGAAGAATAGAGAATTCTCTGTGGTGCAGGTAGGCAGGACATGCCTGAGTCTGTAGTTAAAGCAAGAGGAACAATAAAAACCCTCCCATGCTCCTCACCTTGCCAGGGTAAGAGGTAGAGGTTATCTGCTAGGGAAAGAAAGGAATACTGACCCCTCTCCACTCCTCTCCCCAGGGGCAGAGGTACACAACAAACCTGTCTAACACTGAGGCTAGAACAGGAGAACCAAGAGAAACCCTTTTGTGCTGAGATACCCTCTTGGACCCTGAATGGGAAGGAGTCAGTGGTTGTGTGCTGCTGGCAAAGGGCCAGAAACCTGCCTGTCCAAGCTCTGGATTCTGCACTGAGTATGAGATCGTGGTCATCTCAGTGTGGGGGAAAGACGAGGAGCTGGGAGTGATCCTCTCTGAGCACAGGTAAGGAGAGCTGCCCAAATAAGTTCTCCTGAACGCTGGGCCATGCACTGAGCCCCAGCAGCAGTGCACCACTAGGAAAGGAGCAGGACTGCTGAGAGAGACCTCTTCTGTTGCGTAGAGCCTGCTGAGAGCATAGGCGCTGTAGGATCATTTAGAAAAATTCTGTTATCTTAGCTTCATCCTAAGCATGAGGTACACTAACTATGGGCAGGCTCATTATGGGATATGATAGTGCACTCCTAGGAAAATTTGAAGCCTGTGGTACACAGGATATTACTAAGACAGTAACAACATCCAAATCCAGCTCAGCTACAGACTGGATACTAACTTGGCTTCTCACATTATCAGCCTGTTAGAAAAAAGTAATTTTTCATTTAGGGGAATAGTTACCTCAGTCTGCACTATATTTTGCACACAATGTGTGACATTCATTATGAAGTTGTGACACACACCTCCCCCAAACAATGATATAACTGCTTGTCAAGAGATAAAATAATCAATAGAACAAGATTAGAGTTGGCCCAAATGTTGGAATTACCAGGCAGGTATCGTAAAATAACTATGATAAATATGCTAAAGGATCTAGTGGAAAAGGTGAGCAACATGTATGAACACATGGAGAATTACAGCAGAGGTAAGATGCTATAAAAAAATCTTAAATGGAAATGCTAGAAATGAAAAATAGGTTGTCAGGCATGCAAAAGTCTGTGGCTGGACTTGTTAGGAGATTGGACACAACAGAAGAAAGAATCAATAAACTAAAAGGCATGCCACCAGAAATGACCTACCCTGAAACCAGAGGAGAAATAAGAGTGAAAACATGGAGTGGAGCATCCGAGGTCTATGGGGCTATGTGGAAAGGTCTAACCTGCATGGAATTGAAGTCCTAGCAGAAGATGAGAGAGAAAGGGCAGAAAAAATATTTGAAGAGATAATCACTTTCCAAAACTAATGAAAAAAGAAAATCACAGGTCCAAGAATCCTGGAGAACCCAAGAACAATTGTAGTCACATAACAGAAAGCAAATGACAAAGAAAAAAAATCTCAAAAGCAGTCTGAGAGGGGAAAAAAAACCCCAATCCCACATAATACAGCAATGTTAAGAATGATAGCCGACTTCTCATTGGGTAGACTAGAGATCAGAAGACAATCAAGTCATCTCCACAGTGCTGCAAGAAAAACAAATGAAAACTGCCAACTAGAATTCTATATGCAGTGAAAATAGACTTCACCAGTGAAGGTGAAATATGTACATTTTCATGATTGAAAGAGCCAATCTCTAGGAAAGCAGAAAATGCTAAATGGTATTCTCTGGGTAGAGGGAAAATGATTTCAGTTGGAGACCTGATCCTAAAGGAAGGACTTGTATGAATGAAAAATGCCAGAAGAAGTCAGCAGGTCTGTAAGTAAAAAGTCCTTTTAAGACTCTAAAGATAATTGGTCGTTTATTGTAAAAATAGTAACAGAGGAACATGGGGGCTTATAGTCTTTTAGAACTAAAATCTTTGGCAGCAAGAACACAAACAGTGGGAAGGTTGCAAGTGGAAATATATTGCTACGGAGTGCTTGCATTGCTCATGAAGTAACATCTCTTGAAAGTTAACTGTGATGAAGCAAAGATAAGCATGTAATCCCTAGAAAGCTCTTTGAAAATAAAATACAAGTAGGCATGCCTAAAATGTTAATAATGAGAAGATGAAATGAAATGCAAGAATGCTTATTTCATCCCAAAAATCCAGGATGGGAGTAACAGAAAAACAGAGGTCATAAAGGACAAATAACAACCCCATATTTTGTCTGTTATTAATATATATATATATATATATATATATATATATATATATATATATACATACACACACACACACACACACACACATATATATGTGTATATATATATATATGAATGAGTTAAATGTAAGTGGATTGACCTTCCAATTAAAAAAGTCCAGAAATTGTCATAATAGATAAAAATGTAAGAATATATATGGTTTATAGAAAGTACAACAGAAAGTCAAGAACAGGTTGAAAATAACAGTTTGGGAAAAGGTACTATGCAAACACTATGCATCAGAAAATAGGTGATGCTATACTGATTTCAGAATAGGTAGACTTCAAGATGATTAGAAGATAAAAGGGACGTTTTATAAGTCTGCTAAGTAATCAAAAGGATATAAAAAAGGATATAAAAACTGTATTTATACCTAATAACAAAACTTCAAAATACATGAGGCAAAGCTGAATCCTAGCTGAAGAATTTAAGACCCTTCTCTCAGCAATCAATAGGTTGAAAGATCTGAGCAACACTGCCCATGACCTAATGGAATTGACTTTTATAGAACCCTCCACCCAACAGAAGCCAAATGCACATACTTCCCAAGTGGACCTGGAGCATTTCCCAACATAGATCCAAACTAGACCATAAAAAAAGTCTAAATTTCTGAAGTTTTCTAAAGGCTGAATTTCTAAGTATGTTCTCTGAACAAAATGGAATTAAAATAGAAATCAATGACAGCAAGTTATCTACAAAATTCCTCACATATTTGGAAATTAACACACAATGAAATAACCCACAAGTCAAAGAAGAAATCACAAGGACAATTAGAAAATACTTTAAAGATACTGAAAAGATGACATCAGAATTTTTGAGTGCACAGATTTTAAAGGGAAATGTAAAGCTTTATATGTTTATATTAGAAAATAAGAGGGACGCCTGGGTGGCTCAGTTGGTTAAGTGGCTGCCTTTGGCTCAGGTCATGATCCCAGCGTCCTGGGATCGAGTCCCGCATCGGGCTTCTTGCTCAGCGGGGAGCCTGCTTCTCCCTCTGCCTCTGCTTGCCTCTCTGCCTGTGCTCGCTCTCTCTCTCTCTCTCTAACTAATAAATAAATAAAATCTTAAAAAAAATGAGAAAATAAGAAAGGCACACAATGCACCTTAAAAAACTAAGAGATTAGTTAATTAAGTCATAATAAGAAAGGAAATCAATGAAATAGAAAACTAATAAAGCAAATAGTAAAGACTGAAGCCGGTTTTTAAAGTTGAAAAGATTAATAAAATTGTTAAATGCTTAGGAAAATTTGTTTCATAGAGAGTTTGAGCTTTGTAAGATAAAAAGTTCTAGAGATGGGCTACACAACAATGTGAATATACTTAACAGTATTGAACTGTAAACTTAGAAATGGTTATGAGGACAAATCACATGTTTTCTAACCACAGTAAACAATAATAAAAAGGAAAAAGGAGGGGGCCTGGGTGGCTCAGTGGGTTAAAGCCTCTGCCTTCAGCTCAGGTCATGATCCCAGGGTCCTGGGATCGAGCCCCGCATCGGGCTCTCTGCTCAGCAAGGAGCCTGCTTCCTCCTCTCTCTGCCTGCCTCTCTGCCTACTTGTGATCTCTGTCTGTCAAATAATAAATAAATAAAATCTTTAAAAAAAAAAAAAAAGGAGATACAAGTTACTAATATCAGAAATAAGAGAGAGGACATCACTAAAGATATTTGAAGGATAATGAAGTGATATTATGAACAACTTTATGCCAGTAATTTAAGATGAAAGGGACAAATGACTTGAAAAACCAACAAGAAGAAACAGAAGAATTTAAGCCTTACATTCATGAAATAGAGGTTTTTAAAAAAGATTTTATTTATTTATTCGACAGAGAGGAGAGCACAAGTAGAGGGAGGGGGAGAGGGAGAAGGAGATTCCCTGCTGAGCAGGGAGCCCCATGTGGGGTTCGATCTCAGGGTCCTGAGATTGTGACCTGAACCAAAGGCAGACGCTTAACCGGTTGAGCCACCCAAGTGCCCCCCAAAATTGAATTTGTGATTAAATAGCTTCCCATAAACAAAAGTCCATGTCCAGAGAGTTTTTCTCATGAATTCTTTCATATGTTTAAGGAAAATAATACCAATTCTACACATACTTTTTCAGAAAACAGAGTATTAAGGAATACTTCCCCAGTTTTTGTGAGTCCAGCATTACTTTGATATCAAAACCAGATGAGGATAGTATATGAGAAGAAAATTACAGATCAAAATTCCTCATTAACATGGGTACAAAAATCCTTAAGAAAATATTAGCAAATAAAATCAATAATGTATAGGAGAGGGTAAAGTAGAGTTTATTCTAGGAATGAAAAGTTGATATAATATTTAAAAACCAATCAATACACTTTGTTAATACGTATTCATTAATGTAATTAAACTAAGGGAATAAGTAGATCTCTGTAGATGAAGAAAAAGCATTGGGCACATTTCAACATTTATTCATGGTAAAAACTCAGCCAACTAGGAACAGAAGGGAGCTTTCTCAACCTCACAGATAGTATCTTACCAAAAAACCCTACAGCTAACATACTTATTGATGACTGAATGCTTTCTTCCAGAGACTGGAGACAAAGTGAAGATGTTGCTCTCAAAACTTTCACTGAGCATTTTACTGGAAGTCTTAGATAAGGCAATAAGGTATAAGAAAAAGAATATATAGATTAGAGAGGGAAAAGCAAAATTGTCTTCACTGTGTGACATAATTTTGTGCAAAACACCTCTTAAAATATTTTAAAAATGAGTAGAATTAATAATTTTTGTGCAATACCAGAGGATATAACCAAGTGAAGATTCCATATCCTAGCAATGAATAATTAACAATGAAAATGTAAAAATATTTGTTATAGCATAAAAAATCAAATATTTAGGGATAAATTTAATGAAAGATGCTCAAGACTTAAACTATGAAATGTTGCTGAAGAAATTTAAGAATGTTTACATGAAGAGATATACCATGTTTATGGATTGGAAGCCTCAATATTACTACAGTGTTAATTTTCACTAGTTGATCAATCCCAATTAAAAGCCTAGAAAACTTTTTTTCTTTAACAAAATGATTTTAAAATTTTTATGGAAATGTAAAGAGACTAGAATAACTGAAAGAATATTGAAAAAATTGAACAAATTTGGAATACTTATCCTACCTTAGGACAAGACTGACTCCATAGCCACAGTAATCAAGACATGGTGGTATTGATGAAAGGATGGATAAATAGAAAAATGGAGCAGAATAGAATCTGTATGTATATCCACAGATAAGTGGTGCAGTGAATTTTGATCCAAGAATGTCAAGGAAATTCAATTGTGAAAGAAAATCTTTTTTACAAATGGTATGGAAACATTTGGATAATCATTAGAAAACAAAGTATTTGGCTTCTACTTCTAAGTTATATAAAAATTGATTCAATATGGGTCATTGACCTAAGCATAAAAGCTAGAGCAATAGAATTACTAGAAAAGACATAGCAGAATATTTTTGCTACCTTGGACTACACAAGGAAACATTCCTTAGAAAGATCACAGGAACCATAGGCCATAAAAACAAAACTTGATAAATTGGATTATATCAAAATTAAAAATCTGTGCTTATCAAAAAACACCGTTAAGGTAATGAAGAGGTTAATGCATATACTAACCTATTGCTAACCCGTAAGTTTGACAGAAGTATTGAACCCAGAATATATAAAAACTCCTACAGCTCAGGGATGCCTGGGTGGCTCAGTTGGTTAAGTGGCTGCCTTTGGCTCAGGTCATGATTCCAGGGTCCTGGGGTTGAGCCCTGCATCAGGCTCCCTGCTCAGCAGAGAGCCTGCTTCTCTCTCTCTCCCTCTGCCTGCCTCTCTGCTTACTTGTGCTCTCTATCTCTCTGTCAAATAAATAAAGTCTTTTAAAAAACAAACAAACAAAAAACTCCTACAGCCCAGTAATAAAAGACAAACAATCCAATTAAAAATGGGCAAGTTAATCTGAGTACCAATTTCCCTGAAGAAGATAGACAAATGGGCAGTAACACATGGAAAGGTGTTCAACATCAATAGGCATCAGGGAAATGCAAGTTAATGAGAAGGGTTAATTAACCACCAGAAGGGTTGAAGTGAAAACGATTGACAAAGTGAATTGTGGGAGGGGATGTGGAGGACCTGGAACTCTCGTGAATTGTTGGTGGGAGTGTGAAATGGTATAACCACTTTGGAAAACTGGTACTTACTTAAAAAGCTAAAAGAACGTTCACCCTATGACCCCACAATACCACTCTTGGGGATTTTCCTTGGAGAAATGAAAATGTATTTTCTTTAAAAGTTCTTGCATAAGAATGTTCATTGCAGCCTTATTCATAAAATTCTGAAACTAAAATAGCCCACTTGTCCATCAGTGAAGAATGAATGCACAAACACACAGAGGTCTGGTCACACAATACCTCCTGAGCCACGGAAAGGAACGGACTACTGACACACGCAATATCATAGGTGAATGTAAAAAATGTGATGAGTGAGTGAAGATGCAAAAGTGTGGATACTATGTGGTCCATTTATGAGAAATTCTAGAATAGGAAAAGCTAACCTAGGCTGATAAAAGTCAAGTTAGAGGTTAGTTCTGGGGGTAGAAAATTGAGAAGGGGTGTGGGGAACTTTTTGGGTGAGAGAAATGTCCTGTCTTCATATATATTCATCAAAACTGACTGAACAGAACACTTAAGACCTAAGCATTTCGCTTTATGTAAATTAAACCCAATTTTTAAGATGTGGGATGAAAAAAATCATTTTTTACACTGAAATTGCAGTTAACAGATTTGAAGGTACTATATTAAAAACCATTATACTATGATGGGAAAAATGCTATGGTTGAACTACTGGAAACCTAATTTAAAATATTTAATGAGAGCTGCATATTTTCATTCTGAAACCCAAATCTGCCCATTCAGCACAAACTTCAGGGAAAGCAAGGAGGCAGGAAAGAGGCAGCTCCTGCCTGCCTCCTGGTGAACACACAGTGTCCACAGATAGGAGCTTCATTGGGATCTGATAATTACCTGTTTCCGAATCCAGGGTTTAAGAAATGCTCTGCACCGGATTTCAGAAGCTGGACAGTCATCTTGGTTATCTCTTTGAGGAACCCTGTTTATCCCTCCCTCCCAGTCCATGACATCAAAGACTTGGTTTCATTGCAAAATTGTCTGGCACAATGGCGTCAGGCTGGCTCTCTCTGGGGAGAGTTTCGAAAACAGGGATGACTCAGAGCTCCTCTGAGGAGCCTCTCAGCCACCTCTCTCCTCCACATGCCATAGACCAGGGTGGCTGGGGAGAACTGGCTCCCATGGGAATGAGGACCAGCAGCCTTGTTGATATGGAAGTGGGGCTCTGCCAAGATCTGGGGCTAAGCCCTCTGGCCTGCCTGTAGGAAAAAAAAAAAAAAAAAAGCCCTTGCAACGTACATTAGGGAAGGGAGGATTTTTTTTGTTTGCTTGCCTTTTTCCCCCTCTGGTTGTTGTTGCGGGTCATAGTTTTCATTGGCTGGGGAGGCTGTCCTCCTTTCTTGAACTGACAGACCATGACTGGCAAAGACCAGCTTTGAGGCTGGTCTTTGCCTTTTTTCATCCTCTGATGAAAAAAGTGTGAGGAGGACATGACTGACATCCCTATCTGGTTCTTTGGAGAGAGACTATTTCTGTTTGTTCTGCTTCCCGTGTTTTCCTGGCTCAGATCAATTCGGTTTTTCTAAAATAATACAAATATTAATTTGTATACATGTTTTTAAGACAAAGGACCTTCATTGAATTTATTTGTGGATGCAGATGGAACTGGTGGTCCCCCCCCTCCCAGTTTCTCTGCTCCCTAACATTAATCGTTGCTTTCTGTGGTAACATTTCCCATCTCACTCAATCATGCCACAGATGCAAAGTTTCAGTTTAATTTGGATTCTGGTATTATGCTTCCAGAGGTAAATGAAGACCCTGGCTTCGTAAATCTTTCTTGTTTTCCCACTTTTATTTTTAAATGTAGTTAGACCCAAAGTTTATGTCCATGTAGCTGACCTTTTCAATAGTGAGAGCTGTTTTATAAGGCAGCAGAAGTGAAAGTTATCAGCAAGGCTGGGTAATGTAAAGTATTTATGAATGAACGTGCAAAAATCAGTCTGGGGGTGTAAAATGTGGGGTTGTAGTCAGGCAGGACTGCTTGTGCCTTGAGCCTTCTTTGCAGTAAAGCATAATTCATGCTGCTGTTAGCCCTTAAAACAGGAAATAATATACCCATTTAACTTAATCACAATTTATATTACATGTGCATATTTCTAAACAAATGTTGTAGATGGAGAGTTTGGTAGCAATAATATTTATGAATTACACTTTTAGTTAGCAAAGGAAATGTGTGACCTCTTACATTTGGTTTGACATTTGAATTTGGTTTTCAGTATATTTGACAGGGGTGATGGATTCTCATTAGCTCAATGTATAAACAGGAAATGCTTCCTCGGTGAACAGTTATTAATGTGGGACATCCCTGAATTTGAATGTTTAGTTGCTTTTTCTGCTCCAGACTGTGAAACTTACTCAAGGTCTCTCTTAAAAAAAAAAAAAAAAAAAAAAAGGTAAAAAGCAAGGTTTTAATTTTGTGTCTTGAAAACCTGAACAGGCTATGGATGTCAAGCTCTGAGAAGCAGGAGTTGTTGGCAAACTGGTGGCCAGGAGGAGCCCTGGCGGCAGACGCCCCCCGCCCTAGTGGATTTTGCTTGCCTTAATTTCTAAATACGATAACCTATAGGAATTAGAACACGACGTGGGGGCAGATTTGAGTAAGCTCATACTTAACCTTGACCCATACCAGGATTACGGCAGTTCGTGCAAAACGGGTCAGAACAAATTTGCCATGTGGCTTAAGGCAGCAATTTCATGGTGAGTTTTTAGCACTAGCTTGGTATTCTGCCATGATACCAGGAAGTGGAAGCCGGAGGGAAGGGTGCAGGAGAGTGAGGAGGGACATCGGACTTCTGGCGGGATGGGAGCCAGCAGAAACCAAGCCAGTGGGCCGGTGTCTGCTGTGGGCCTGGGCGGGGGCAGGGGGAGCCCTGTGCGCAGCCCCTTCTGAGGAATGCTTAGAATCTAATTAGAAGTCAGTGAGAAATCCGGAAAGGGAAGCTGGCAGGCCCTTAATCTGAATTTCAGGTCTTCAGAGGGAGAAAGTAGCGTTTTTATTGTTGGAGGTCAAAGTTTAAATTTAGTTTATATCAGATTACCAAAATATGCTTTTGGTAAGGTTAGATTCTCATGCTCAGAGAGTCGGACTGTAATGAAAGCAAACAGGGCCAGAGATAATCCCATTACAGATGAACTCTTCACTCGAAGCTCAGCCATTTGGGAACCATAATAACACCATCTCAGCAAGCAGGGCCGAGAAGGAGTCCCACTCATAGCTCCTTCCCCTCCCAGCACTTCCTGCCCGTGCTTTGGCTTACCACATGTCCCTGAATGACCCCGTTTTTCTTCTGCTTCCCCTACTAAAATGTAAGCCCCCCGAGGGGAGAGATCGCTGTCTGCTGTGTTCACTGCTCTGCTCTGTACTCACCATGTGGGTCACAGCCGGGCTTCTAAAAAGCACTCCCTACATACTTGTTGAGTGAGCGTGAAGAAACCTCGCTTCCTTCGAGCAGAAAGCAAAGGTGTTTGAAGTCAAAGATTTTGAAACTAAGGTAGGGGGCCAACCCCTTTGGATTTTAGGAGTAGCAGTGATTGTGCTGGAAGGAGGAAGGTGTCATCATTCCTGTGGGTTCCGGAAGGGAAGCTCCAAGACACAGACTGGGGGGCCTCCAGCATGGTCCATAAGGGCAGGGGCCATGTCTGCCCTGAAGCCCAAAGTCTTGCAGCTAGCTGTGGATATGCAATAGCCAGGTATTGAGCAGGACAGGATCAATGAGGAGTTGTGTTGGAAGAACCATCGCTTGTCTGTCTGGAAGATAGTGTCTATCCTTCGTCTACCCGCTCAGGACCATGGATCAGTATAGGTTGATCCCAACCAAGCGAGTACCTCCAGTGGCTGACTGGAAATGGGTGGGGGTCGCGATTCTCCCGAGCATTCATGGGAGCCGCCCCAAGTGGGTCCCTGTCGTCCTGCTTGGGGTTGGCCCATCTGAGGGCTGACAGAAGGGACCGGCAGGAAGGGACACGTCTGTCCTCGAGAGCTGGCTTTGGTATTCCTGAGCAATTTAGGAGTAGAAGCCTCACCAAGACAATCCTGGGTTTGAAATAAAAGTGTCACCCTTTTTGACGAAGGATGTGTGTGTGGGAAAACCACCCTCCCCTCCTTTCTTCTTCCTCCTTTACAAATCATGGGAAATAGACCAACTGCTTATGGCTCTAATGAAAATAACTTGGAGACTATCCTGTTTCCTCCTTCCCCTGTAGAAAACAATCCACAAACTGTCCTCTTGTGTTCAAATATTCCCTTAAGAATATTGATCTGGGTCACTATTTTCTTTTGGTCTCTTGAAACTTCATCCTGTGGATTGGTCTTATAAGCCCCAGATCCCGACTCCTAGCTCCCAGGCCCTGGTGGTATTATTGCTCTGCCAGACACCAAGGCAGATTGCAGAGACTTCTGCAGCAAAGACCAGCTCTGTGAACCAAGAATGATGCGTCATTTCCTCACTGAGCTCCTCTGTGGCCTGTCACAGAACAGAGAAGTGGGATCCAGTCAGGTCCAGTTGCTGCCCTCAGCAACTTAGATCCCAGCTTGGCAAGATGGCGGCTGTCCGGCTGCTTCTGGGTGGGGATGGCTGCGCCTGACTGAGGTGGGTGGCCGTGGGAGTGACCTGGGGTGGGCTGGGCTGGGCGTGAATACAGCTCTGTGACATCAGAAGCCTGTGCTTCCTGGAAGGGGGGCTCCCAGACTTTGGAGGCCCTCCTTGGGCTCAGCACTGGGGCGGAGAACAGTCTGACTGTGAATCATTCCCCAGAGAGCCAGTGCCGCGAAGGAAAACCGAAACCGGTCCTTTGCAGAGGCGGTGTGCAGACTACTGTGCACACTCTCTCTTACCCCTGCCACCTTCTGAGGCATGGGGGTGTGTGGCCGATGGGGCTCAGGAAGGGTCGCTGGGCAGCACGGTGTGCCAGGCCCTTGCCGGGGCCGGGGCCTGGGCCTGTCATGACCAGGCTCGTTCACAGCCACGGGCCTATAGTTGAGACGGCTGCTGTCTTGCATTCCCCTAATCCTCCCTTCATCCAGGTCCTTCCGTTCTCAGTTCTCAGAGCTTGGGAGTCTCCACTGTGAAGCCCTTGCCCAACACCCAGATCCTGCCTGCCTCTGAATCCCTGTGGATTTTTAAATCGCTTTCTCAGGCCTTTGTGTCTGTGGTCCCCCCACCCCCGCCTTGTCTGTGAGCTCCCTGAGCACAGGGCCGGTGCACCGTCTCTGCCGTGCCGTGGTATGAATTAGCACACTCCAGAGAGTTTATGAAGCATATGGAGGTTCGGGCACTAACTCCCTCCCTGTGACCAGCGAATTTTGTTTTTTGGAATGATTAAAACTTCCCTGCTTAAAATTTTTATAAAACTAATATATTGGTGGGGTGCCTGGGTTACTCCATCCATTAAACGTCTGTCTTCGGCTTAGGTCATGATGCCGGATTCCTGGGATAGAGCCCTGTGTCAGGCTCCCCAGTCAGCAGGAAGCCTGCTTCTCCCTCTCTCTTTGCCTTCCGCTTCCCTGCTATGCTCTCTTGCTCTCTCTCTCTCTCTCTGTGTCAAATAAATAAATAAAATCTTAAAAAAAAACCCTAATCTATTGGTCCTAAAAACCCAAGCAATATAGAGTTATATAAAGAAAAAGTTACTAGGTCGTGGGTCTTCCTTCAGTCTCATTCCCCTAAAGCTATCAGTGTTACAATACAGGGTAATTTTATGTATATCTGTTTCCATATACAGACAAGCTTAAATTGTAATGTATATGACATATATTGAGATTTTACCTTGTCCTCCTTATTTATTTGTAAAATGAAATGTGGCCCATGTCAGACATGGTACTCTACATCTTCACGTCAGCACCACATGGTATCACATTAGCTAGTAAATTTGCTAAGGGGAAAAGTCTCTTCTATCAGTAAGGGGCATAGGCAAATTCAATCTTCTGATGTGCATGAACAGCTTTTAAAAAATACTAAGTAATATTAAAAAAAAAAAGAGGTAGTCTCATTAACAAAACAAGCTTTGTTAAAGGAGAATGCATGATAATATGTGAGTAATTAAATATAAAAGAAATCCACCATGTCTTATTTCCTGCTGATAAAGGTAAGCTGTTATTCTTTTTTTCTCTAATAACCTGTACAATTTATTTATTCTCAGCAGTAAACACATAATGGAGCGAATGTTTCAACAGATGGACCTTTGTTTTGATTTTAATTTTTTAGCCCTAAGAAACAATGCTGCAGTAAACATTCTTGTAGGTATGGCCTGTTGGACATACTCCTAAAAGTGAAGCTGGGGTCATTTCAAATGTTCAGAGAGGCTGCTAGATAACTTTGCTAAGGATGGGAGCAGTTCCTCATGCCCTGGCTGTGATGGAGCGCTCCTGCTTGCCCACACCCTCAGCAGCACTGACTGGGACTAGCTGGCTTTCATTTTGTCAATCTGATGGGTCACATTTGTTATTTTAATTTGCATTTTCCCAACTATGGTGAAGTTGCCTATCCTTTCATTGCTTGCTGGCAACTTTTTCATTTCTTCTTCTTTAAATACATTTTTATAAGCTTTGAATCTTTCTCTGCCATGTTTTCTTTTTCTAATTAATCTATAAGAGTCTTCTGTTAAGACATCTAAACCTTTTGCCATATGGATTTCATCTATTTGAATTTTGTCTGGAGCAAAACTGGCTACCTGAATTGTGTTGCCATATATCAAAACCTTCTATTTCTTAGAGCTTCTGTTTTTTTTTTTTTCAAGACTTTATTTATTTATTTGAGAGAGAGAGAGAGAGCAGGAGCAGTGGGAACAGCAGAGAGAGAGTGAGAAGCCAACTCCCTGCTGAGCGGGAACCTGGATGTGGGACTTGATCCCAGGACCCCAGGATCATCCCCTGAGCTGAAGGCAGACATTTGATCCACTGAGCCACCCAGGCACCCCTGTTATTTTTGTAAATATTATTTATTTATTGAAGAGAGTGAGCATGAGCAGGGAGAGGGGCAGAGGCAGAGGGAGGAGTGGGCTCCCCGCTGAGCAGGGAGCCCAATCAGGGACTCCATCCCAGGAACCGGGATCATGACACAAGCAGAAGGCAGATGCTTAACTAACTGAGCCACCCAGGCACTTCAAGGGCTTCAGATTTCTAATACTTAAGAAGACCTCCCCATTCTTGAAGATATTTGCTAATGACATATCAGATAAAGGGCTAGTTTCCAAAATCTATAAAGAGCTTAGCAAACTCAACACCCAAAGAACAAATAATCCAATCAAGAAATGGGCAGAGGACATGAACAGACATTTCTGCAAAGAAGACATCCAGATGGCCAACAGACACATGAAAAAGTGCTCCACATCACTGGGCATCAGGGAAATACAAATCAAAACCACAATGCGATACCACCTCACACCAGTCAAAATGGCTAAAATGAACAAGTCAGGAAATGACAGATGCTGGCGAGGATGTGGAGAAAGGGGAACCCTCCTACACTGTTGGTGGGAATGCAAGCTGGTGCAACCACTCTGGAAAACAGCATGGAGGTTCCTCAAAAAATTGAAAATAGAGCTACCTTATGATCCAGCAATTGCACTACTGGGTATTTACCCTAAAGATACGAAGGTAGTGATCCGAAGGGGCACGTGTACCCGAATGTTTATAGCAGCAATGTCCACAATAGCCAAGTTATGGAAAGAACCTAGATGTCCATCAACAGATGAATGGATGAAGAAGAAGTGGTATATATATACAATGGAATACTATGCAGCCATCAAAAGAAATGAAATCTTACCATTTGCGACGACATGGATGGAACTAGAGGGTATTATGCTTAGTGAAATAAGTCAATCAGAGAAGGACAACTATCATATGATCTCCCTGATATGAGGAAGTGGAGATACAATGGGGGTGGGGGCTAAGGGGGTAGGAAAAGAATAAATGAAACAAGACGGGATTGGGAGGGAGACAAACCAAAAGAGACTCTTAATGTCATAAAACAAACTGAAGGGGGTGGGGGGAGGGGGGTTGGGAGAGGGTGGTGGGGTTACATTATATGTTTAAGATAAAAAAAAAATAAATTTGATTTTTAAAAAAAGGACCATAAAGACTTATAAAAAAAAAAAAAAGACCTCCCCATTCTTAATTTATGCATACATTCTCTTAATGTTTCTTCTCCTAATTTTTCTAATTAAAAAAATTAGATCATGAGTCTGCCAGGAATCCATTTATGTATATGATGTGCAGAGTCATCTAGCTTTATTTAATAGTCGGCGTTGGGCTCTCCACAAGGGAAACCAACCAAAACAAAACATCCTTTCGCTGCTGACTACACCTGTGCCCTACATGGAGATATGTTACCCTTTTGATAGAGTGGGTTCCCAGGCCTTCCTTTAAAAACCCGAGCTTTGGTGTAGGAGACAGCATGCACTAGTGCCTACACCGTGTAAGGAACCCACATGAACCCTGGTGCCCCTTGTGGGGAAATCTCTCTGTGCTTGACATTGAGCTGTCAGTGGAGGAAAGGGAGGGTTTGGATCACACACTCTCAAACTCAGGCCTATGCAAAGCTCTCCAAGCAGCAAATATCCCTTCTTTTGGCTTGCATTAAAAAAAAAAACACCCAAACCCCAAATTTTGAATTATGGCAACCCCAAGCGGTGCTCTAAATCACCAAGCTTCTTACACGCTGATGACAACAGAGCTCTGGTGTAAGAGGACCAGCTCAGAGGCACTCTTGTCCTTGGGAGGCTTAGGGGCGGTGTCTGGCTGGCTTTCTTTTCAGTATCTACTCCTGGGCTCAGATTTTCTTTAGGCCAAGTTTCAGCCTGGAGCAAATTTTTTATGGCTGCGAGCTAATCCCCCAGCAAACCCTGGTTTATATAGAAATGCTGACACAGTGCTCGTTCTGGTGATTCAACTGGGGCGGCTGGGCTATTTATGGTTCCCTGATGCCAATTGGGGATAATTCTCATTTAATAGAATCGGTTTCTGTGGGGACAGGGATCCCACTTTTTCTCCCCAGTGGGGTGGTGGAACGTCTTACCCCGAGACCCAGCGAGCGGGCAGCTGCCCATGGGGAGGCCCGCCTGGGAAGCAGCTCAAGCTGCAGTGAGTTACATCCGAGGTGGGCTTTTCATCCTGGGATTGCAAGAGCCTTAGAAACAAATAAATATTTTCATCTCCTATTTTGTCTCTGGGCAGTGGGCCTAAAAAGCATCTTGATTCTTCTCACTGCAGCTTGGGGGAGAAGCTGAGGATGGCTTAATTCCCCATTCCCCTTGCGGCACTTCTCTCTCTGTTTGGAGGATTTGGAGCTGGTGTCCTGAGCAGCCACTGTTTGTGGGCATGAGCCAGCTGGACCCTGAGGTCTCTGGGGGTGTGAGGCGGTATGTAGGGCAGACCCCTCCTGGACGCCTCTGGCCTGAGCCCAGTGTGGGCAGCCTCCAGATGGGGCTGATGGGCCTTGGGGTGGATTTGGTACTGGCAGGAGGGGCCAGTTCTTGGGCTGGGCTTCATGTCCACTATCACTAGATGAGAATCTTGGGTTTTAAGTTTGAACTCTTGGAAGAGCCAGGGAGCACTTTGTTCCCATTTCGTGATTGTCTCCTTTACCGGAGGGCCACACTTAAGAAATCGTGCTTAACTATTCAGAACATAAAATTTAACCATTTTGAGATACACAGTTCAGTGGCATTAAGTTCATTGACACTTTTGTGTACCCGTACCCACCATCCGTCTCCAGAGCTCAGCTTCTGCCCCAGTTGACCCTTGGTTCCCAATAAACACTAACCCCTCACTGCCTGGGGGACAGGCTTTAGCCACTTTGGGATGAGGGCATTTGGGGCCCTGAGCTCCGATGGGTCTGGGTTATGTAGAGGTGGGAATTGAGCCTGCACATGCCACGTGGCCTGGGGCCTTTCTGTATTCCTTTTCCCCCCATGGTCCCCTGCCGAATTCAGTTGTCACTGCTACCCAGGGCCCTCTTAAGATTACTCTCAGGGGCCCCAAGAAGCAGCCATCTCCACACAGAAGGGAACTTTCTTCCCCATGTCAAGACTGTCCCAGGAAGACTTGTAGGACTAGACAGGCAGGCAGATTTTGTTATCCCCTTTTGTCAGAGGAGATGCTGAGAACAATAAGGCAAGCAACCTACCCAGTTAGCA
>ML107582.1:0-23660 GCA_003697995.1 Taxidea taxus jeffersonii | reverse complement strand
GTGGCCAGACTGGGACTTGAACTGGGGACGCTTGCCCCCCAGGCCCTGTGCCCTAACCGCTTCTGTGTATTTATGGACAGGCTCTGGGCTCTCGGAATGATCCCCCGACCAACTGGGTCACCCCAGGAGTTTTGAGCTTTGCCCTTAACTCAGTAAGGCATGCAGAGCGGCCCCACCTAATTCGTAGCCTTTGAAGTCAGCCATGTCAGAAGTGGGGCAGCCTTGTCTTTCACCAGCTTTTATGGGGCCTGTCAGGGGGATGGAAGCACTTAGAGATGGCAGGCAGATAAAGGATGGGCCGGGCTTGCTCTGATAAGGTGGCCCAAGATGGGATGGGGTGTGTGTGTGTTGGGGTGGGGGTAGGAGGGTTGGACATTGAAGCCGCCAGGCCTGTGGTTTCTGCCTGGGAGTGTGATTTCTGCCGGAGCCGGAGAAGCTGTGAAGACAGGCTGGCGGCCACGGGATTTAGTGGTTTATCTTTGTTGAAATCCTTGACTTCAAGGACTTCCCCTGGTGATTGAGTTTTGTTAGGCTAATTAAGACCAAGCCCTGTGGTGTGACTGGCTAGCTGAGGAGGAGGGAGAGAAAGGGTGGGTGAGGGATGCCCGGATGGCCAGGGAGGAAGGAGCTGGTATCACTCCTGATGAGAGAGGACCCGTCCATGACCAGCAAGACAGATGGTGAGAAAGATCCTGGGGGGAGGGCCTGTTCCACTTTTCATAGCTCCTCTTCCAAGGACTTCCCTTCTCAAAGGCCCTGCTATGCCAGGGAACCCCCTGAGGCTGGGAGCAGTGGGGGCCCCAAGCCTGGGGGTGCTTGGACATCCTTGGATTCAAGGTCAGATGAGCTTGCTGGAGATGAGAACTCAGGACAGGTCTCATGAGGGATCATGGGCTTGAAATGAGGGGAGGAGGCTGAACATAGGGGAGGTAGGCGTGCACGCGCGCGCATGTGTGTCTGTGTGTACGTACGTGTACGTGTACGGATACAGAGGGCCCTCCTGGAGGAAGGGCTCCTCAGGGCTTCCCGGGCCCCCTATCCACAGTGACAGCCCCTGCCCAGTGCTGAGTACAGTACTGGTTCAGAAAGTAGGAGGGGTCTTACAAGCTAGTTTCATCTTTCCCCAAACCCCTGTGATGTGAAGTGGGTATTATCTTCCCCGTTTTATGGCCGAGGAAACCTAGTCTCAGAGAGTTTGAACAATTCATCCAGAGTCACACAGAGGACTTTTGAACCCCTGTCTGACTCCTGAACCTTTTAAGTGCTGATTATAGAACTGGCAGAAGTACCTGTCTTGGCCATCTGCCCTCAGACACAAGGGAGTCAGGTCTGGCTCACCTGTGGCCTGACTGCACTTCCCTCAGCTTAGGAGACTACCGGGTGCATGCTGCATCTGTCAGCCGGCCTTGTGACTGGCAAGGGTGGACTCAGAGGTGCCCACTGGGCCCTCTGGGGGACGGTTCTCTCCTCAGCTGGAGGGGAGACTGGGGAGAAGGCATTGCCTGCTGCCCAGTGCTGGGAACAGAATGGAGGGAGCCTTGGAAGGCAGGGCCATGGGGAATTCAGGGTCGCACCCCAAGAGGACTAGCAAGCCAGGCACATCCTGCCATGGCTAATGGAGTAGGAACAAAGGCAGAGCCAGCTGAGGGACAAGAGGTAAGGGAGGGGAAACTGGGAGCTGGGAAGCTGGGTCTGGGAGGATGAGTAGGAGTTGGAGGGTGGCCCCAAGTAAGGGAGAGCACTGCCGCTGGGCAGAAGGGCCCAGTGGTCTTTGGGAGTCAAAATCTTGGCTCTGTTCTTTGTGGCCTTGAGTAACTTACCCTCTCTGGGCATTCCCTCATCTCTGGGGGAATAGTACGTGTGGCATGTGGTTGTCTTGAAGACCAGATAAATTAATGTACATAGAAAGCTAGGTCTGTAGTCAGTGAGCTGTGGGGTGAATGTGGGTTGCTATTATCTCCCGGCTAAGAAACACTAGTAGCCACAGCCTTGGGGTGAGTGTGCAGGAAGGAAGCCAGGTTCTCGGCCTGGGAATGGGTAGGCCACCCTTGTCTTCCTGGCCTGGCTCCCTGGCCTTGTCCTCTCTTGCCTGGGTCTTCCCACGTGACATGTCAAATGCTATCAGAGAACATTTCCTGGGATTGGTAGTGTTGTTCCAACCTGGCTAGGAGTTGAAGCTTATAGCGGGAACGCCATCCCAAATAGTAGAGACACTTGTACACATTTTTAAAATTGGTCTTCATCTTCCCCATGAAAGGCACTGAGCCAGGCCCCTGGAGGACAAGCCAGCCAGTTTTTTGCCCTCAAGGAGCCCAGAGTCAAGGAAGAAGACATTTTTCATTCACGTACTCACTCGTCCACCATTTCCTAAGGCCCTGCTCTGTGCTGGGGGCCTTTCTAGACACTGAGAACCCAGGACGGAAAGAACAGGACATTGAGTTCTCACGCACATGCTAGACTGGTGGTTTGCCTTTCCACAGAAGCATCGAGATGCATGTGGTCTAGAGTCACCAACCCGATTCTTAGTCCCTACTCTCTGCCAGGCCCTGGGGATCAAAGAGTAGATGGTGTGGCGGAGTGGTTAGTGGCTGGGTCTCTGAGGTCATACAGTAGGGTCTGTCATTTCCTGGTTCTGAGAGCCTAGACAAGGGACTTGACCTCTCTGTACCTGTCCTCTGCCTGTAAAATGGGGATACTAGTGAACTTCCCTTGAAAGATCATGGTAAGGACAAAAATGAGATGATGTATGAGGAGTGCTCAGCGTTGGGCACCTTGGCCATACTTGCAGAGTGCCCACCCATTAGGACCACTGTTCTTGTTCTCTCCCTGCCTGTAGGAGCTCACAGGGCACCCTGGAAGGACTTTCCTCTCCTTCTGGTTGATTATAGGATTTAATATCAAGTACCGTCAGAAAAACCGGGTGCATAGCTGTGGTTCAAAGTTAACTGATTTCCTTCCTTTGTAAGTGACCTTGAACCTTCAATCAGAAAAGAAGCAGATAACCCAATGAAAAGACAAAGACTTAAGCAGGCAGTCCATGGGAAAGGAGATACATAAAGCAAATGGAAAGAAGCCCCACCTTACTTACTATATTTTTAAATTGTCCATTAACAAAACAAGATACAATTTTTGCCTCAGAGGCTTGTGAAGGCTTACACATTTGCTGATGCCTTTTATTGGGCAGCATGTGGGGAAGAGGTCCCACGTGGTGGGCAGAGAGTGGGAACTGGTGTAAGACCTGCGGACAGAAGTTTGGCAAATGCATAAAAATGCACCCTCCTTTCGATCTAGCAGTCCCACATACAGGAATTTATCTTACTGGTAAGTGTATAAATGAATGCAGTGATGTGCATTTGGGGACATTTGTTACATCCTTGTTTATTATAGAGAAAAAAACCAAAGAACTGTAAACATGTCCGGATAGAGGACTGGTTAGGGTACATCTGTGTAATGGAATCCCCCGCAGCTGTTAGAGCACGGCGGGTCTGTACCGTATTTTGGAGATCTTCATATATCACCCAGACACGTTAAGTAAGTACAGAACAAGGAAAGTGCCGAGCAGTATGCCCAGAGTACTCTCCTTTGGATAAAATAAATACAAGCTGGATGCATATATATATGCATATATATGCCTCTCTGTATAGATCTATAGCCCAAGGAAAGCATAAGAAACTTCTCACAGTGGTTTGATTTTTCATTTTCTTTAGACAAATGTCCTGGGAACTTGAGAAGGGAGGGAAACTGACTGTTTATCCTGCCTTTTCATTTTATCAAGATTTTTAATTATTTGCATGAATGTTATAATTTTAAAGAAGAAAATCAATTAAAGCTATTCATTTGTATTTAAAACATTTCTAGTTAAAAGATTTCCAGGGTGTGTGTGTGTGTGTGTACTGTTAAAGTATCTTTCCTCTGAAATCCTACTAACTGTCCAAGAAGTGGCTCTCCAGCATGGTCACCCATGTGAATAGTTCAAGCCTAAACCAGGGTCCTGTTTTGTTTTGGAGTGAAGTAAAAGCTCTGGGCTGGGGTCAGCATTAGCCAGTGGCTGGGGACCCCTGTCCTGCCCAAGAGCTTGAAAGAGTCTGGTCTTCTTGTCTCACTCCCACAGGGCGAGGCCTGGAGTTCTCAGTGCACCCCTGGAACCAGCCTCACCCCTGGGCTGGTTAGCGGGTGTTCTCCAGGAGAGTACCAGGCAGATGGTCCTGAGTGGGTGTGACCTCCATGAGTCCTCCAGGGGGTTAGTAAATCTGTGTATTTTCTGTGAAGACCATTAGGACAGCCTTTGTGTTTATGGAATTTGGGGTACAGTCTATGTTCTCCCTGTTCCCGGATCCTTGGTAGCTGGAAGGGGCACCTGCCAGGAAGGAGTCAGAGAGGCTGGGGCTTTTGGAAGAAGCAGCAAGCACAGCTGACCTGTGGTATCTGTAATGACCCCTAATGAATCAGAACACCCCATCTTCTTTTTCCTCTTTCTCTCCTGTTCCTTCCTCCTCGCCGGTTTTTCCATTTAGAGAATTTTATTCATTCTTGTTTTAAATTTTATTGTAGAATAAAAGTTAAATTTGCCTGTCATTTAGGGTTTCAAATAGTTCTAGAAGGCTTGTTGCAAACACAAGCATGTGTTTGTCCGCCTGCATGCACACGCACATATACGTGCATGCGCGTGTGCGCGTGGGCACACACACACGCACACACACACACATCCATCTATCCTGAACTCTTTTCCTTGCCCTGCATTTTCTACTTTCCAGAGGTGGATGCTACTACTACTACTACTACTGTTACTATTACTACCACTTTTAGTAATTTAGCTGATTCTTCTGATACCTCTGTATCTGTAAATAATGTGCTTTATCTACGTTCCTTGGGTTTTTCATTTTTGACATTGTCCTTTGGCTTCTTGCTGTGGAAGATGAGGATTCAGCTCTTTTTCATCACTACCCACATGTCTCATCTCCCATCTTTCCAAAATAGAGCATAATTTTATTACATCAGTATTCAGGGATTAGATTATTTTGACCCTGAAAATATAATTCCTGGCTGAGCTGTGATGACTTGTACTTTTCTTCTCTGATCAACATTTCCTCTCTGAAGTTATCTTATTTTTTTCTCTTCCCACTGTTTTATTTTATGTCACTATTCAACACCACAATATCCTCCAGTTCAGTAAAATTAGTCTCAAACTTGTTTTCACAATCCCTATTCTATTAATTTCTTCTTGAGAAAAACCTTCATGGAACCTTTTGAACTCGATTGGGTGCTTTCTAGATCTGCTCCATAGTACTTATTTGGGGTTTCTTCACTCAGATCTTGGTGATCTCCTTGGTGTTCTTTTCTGCTGGATCTTCTATTTCCTGGACCCTGGATCCTCCTCTTTCTTGGGTTACTTCCTCATTTTGGTGGAGCATGTTTTCCCCCCATTAATTTACAAAGAAGTGAGCAGTTATTTTTGTGTGACCTTAAATCCCTGAAAATGCCTTTATTCTGTCCTCATGTTTAGTTGATGGTTTGGCTAGGTATAAAAGTCTAGGTTGGAATTAATTTTCTCTCAGAACGTTTATGGCCTTGTGCCCCTGTCTGCAACCTTCCACTGTTGCTAAAAGACCATTTTATAGAGAAATCAGTCACCATACCTTCCTCCCTCCCTCCTTTCCCCTCGATAAGCATTTTTCTTTGTTCCTGTTGTTTAGAAATTTCATGATGCAGTTCCTTGGTGTGGATATATTCTCATTATGTAGGTCACTGAGTGAACTTTCTGTGTTTTGAAACTCCTGTCCTTCAATTCTGGTGATTACTTGTGAAAGTTGTTTCCTTCCTTATTTCCTTTGTAATCCCTCCCTTTTATGTTCTCCCTTCCCACCCCCTCCTTAGAACTCCTGTTGTTTAGATGTGAGACCCCTTCAACTGTTTCCCAGTATTCTTATTTTTCTATCTTTTTGTCTTCTTTGGCATTTCCTTACCTTGTCTTTGAAGTTTTTATGCATTTTGTTTCTGCCATCATTTTTTAAAAATTTCTAAAGCTTCTTTTGTTGTTGTTTTCTGAGCGTTCCATTTTCAGAAAGCATCTTGTTCTTGCTTCACAGATGTAATCTCTTCTCTGGGAATATTATAGTTACATGCAGGTTTTCCCCTCCATTCCTGTGTGTTTTGGTCTCTATTTCACACTAGATAATTTCTACACATTCCTGATGATTCTTGATTGTCTGCTTACATTTACGAATAGCAGTGACTAAAATGCTGATTTGAAAACTCTAGATGCTTAGGTGGGGTTGTTTAAACTATAAGCTATGAATTTCATGTTGCATAAATCTAGTTGTGCTATTTTCATAGGGAATCCTAAGTGTTGGTGTCTTTTGGACTTTTCTCTTGGACTAACCTGATTGGTTAGAGAAATTGTCTTCAGTCTCCTGCCTGGAGGATATTTCCCTAGCTGCCAGCTTTCTGGGCTCTTGGGAGGGGAAGAAAGCCAACTGTCTCCTCATTGAGTGTATGTATCACTAGTCTGCTCAGGCTAGCATCACAAACTGGGTGGTTTAAGCAGCAGAAATTAATTTGCTCACAGTTGTGGAAGCTGGAGGTCCAAGATCAAGGTAGCAGCAGGGTTGGTTTATGGTGAGGCTTCTCTTTTTGGCTTTCAGAAGACCACCTTCTTCCTATGTCCTCACATGGAAGACATGGGTGTATATGGAGAAAGCTAATGTCTATGGTGTTTTCTCTTCCTCTCTTTTGGACTCCAGTCCTATTGGATTAGGGCCCCCACCTAATGACCTCATTTAGCCTTCATTATCTTCTTAAAGGCCCTGTCTCCAAATACAGTCACATTGGGGGTTGGGGCTTCAACACGTGAATTTGAAGGGAAACGATTCATTTCACGGCACTTTGTAGAACTTCATTTAATATTTTTGTTTTCATTCTGACATTGTTGCCTTTAGCTATGCTTGGTGATCGCCAGACTGTTTCATCCTTTCCTGACAGATCCTTTTCTTTTAAGTCTTCTGCCAGAGTGGTGATGAGGTTGTTCACTAAGCTACCTAGAATGAAGATGGACAGCTGAAGGCTTGGGCATTTCTCAAATAGATTATAAACCAATCCTCCTTTTAAAAAATGTACACTCACCCCCATTTCCAGAGGTAATGTTACTGCCAATTCCTGAGTGTTTGACTTTTGGTTTTCGTTACTGTTGACTTATGACTCTATTTTTTAGATCTCTTAAATTGGTTACCACTTATCTAGCTTCCAAAATGTTCTCTCCTGTTTTCTTTGTTCTGTTTTCTTTGGTATACCATAAAAGTACTTTTTTGTTGTCATTTAGTGGCATTTCTGGACAGAGTAGAGGTAAGTATGTATTTGTTTAATTCTCTGTCTTTAACAGGATGCTATATGTCTCTTTCCCTTGAAAGTCAGTGGAAGCCCATCTGATGAGTTAGCTTAGATTCCCATTCCATTTCTCCCTCAAATCTAGTGTTTCCACAAAATGTCTCCACGGACTGTCCAAATGTGTTTGATTTTGATGTGTTGATTGATTTTTGAGGACTGATAGTCTGACATCACTTGACCAGAACATACGAAATGCTTTCTCAGCTCATCCCAAATATACAAATCTTCTTAATAAACTCAGAAAACAATTTGTATTTCAAGTTGAACAAAGCCTCCACATTTTCCCGAGCACCATTTCCTTACATTTTAAAACTAGATCTATTTTCAAAGGAAGCTAACCCATATGTGGTTGGTTTTTTGGTTTTGTTTTGAAATGTTGTTTTGTTTGCTTTTAATACATCACAATATTTCTTCATAAAGCATTATAGAAGTCAACATTCTTTATTAACTTTTTCTTATGTGAGCCTTTTTCATTAGTTTTTATTTAGAACCCTTTTTTCCCCCCAAATTTCCCAGCCACAGCTAAACTCCCAAAGATCTAAGTTTCTTTTGAAGTTTTGACTTTTGTTGTGTTCTAATTAGGGCAAACCAATGCCTTCTAAAGTCTTGTGGGGTTTGTCAGTGCTGCCCAGGTGAGCAAATCTGCACCCAGAACCCACTTTAAAAAGTCTTATTCCCCGGTGCCTTGGGCCAGGAAGAAAGCACATACCTGCAGCACCCTCTTGTTCTAGTCATCTCCTATGACTTTGCGTAGATAAGAGTAGGAGATATGAAGGAGAGCTCACAGTAGGAGATATGCCTTGGAGAGCTCACATCTAGTTAGAAAGTCTAGGAAAGAAGGAGAGGTTCTATTATTTCTTCACTACCTACTGTGGGCCAGGTAATGGAGTGAGCACTTTGCCTTTATTGTCCAATTTAAACCTAAGGATAAACATGTATTTCAACTAAAAGTGATACCCATAATAAGCCTTCCAGATAGATACAGTTGTACCCCATTTATAGAATAAGGGTACTGAGACTCAAAAGGTTACTTAACTTGCCCAAGTTTGCACAACTAGCACGTGAAAGGGAGGCTGGTTTCCAAAGGAGGCGGGATTCTAGCCCATGAAAATCTGGGAAATAGTTAGGCATGTGGCATGGAGTGAATATTCAGTAATGATGTGGCATTGATGTCCTGGAGCCCAAGGTGCATTGTGCAAGACTGAGAGGAGACAGATGAAGGCTGCCACCATGAGGGTGGTCACGCTCGAGGTGACTGTTATCCCCTATCTGTCTCTGTCTCTCCTGCAGCCATGTGTCCATCCACATTACTGATGTCTGTTCCCGGCATCCTGCTAAAGCCTTCCTGCTGCCCTTGCCGCTTTCCTTCCTGCTCTCTTAACTGTCCATTCGCCACACGGCAGCCAGAATGATCTTTTTTTTTCTTTAATTCAAGGTAGAATTTACCTATGGTGAAATGCACATAACTCAAACGTGTAAACTGATGATATTTTGACAAATGTATACTCTTGCGTAACCAACACCGGAGTCAAAACATTGAATATTTTCATCACCCCAGAAAGTTCCCTTATGTCCCCTTGGGGTCATTCCTCCCTCTGATAGGCAACTATTCTTATTACTACAACCATAGATTAGTGTTGCATGTTCTTGAGTTTCATATAAATGAAATCACACAGTGTATACTCATTTGTGTCTGGTTTCTTTCACTCAGAGTAATGTTTTATGATTTACCCGAGCTGCTGTGTGGGTTAGTGGTTTGCTTTTTAAATTGTCGAATAGTATTGCCGTTATATAAAAGTACCACTGTTTATTTATTAATTTTCTTGTTGAGGGAGCTGTTGGGTTGTTAAAGTTTGGAGCTATCATAAATGAAGCTATTACAGACACTCTGGTATGAGATATTTTTGTGGACATACATTTTATTCTTTTGGGTGAGGAAGAATGGAGCTACTGGTTATAAATAAATCTTTAACAGTTTAAGAAAAGGTCAAAAATTTTTCAAGTTGTTTGCCATTTACTACTGCTACAAGCAACATATGTGGGGTCTGTTTTTTTCTCTTCCCCACTAGACACTAGAATAGGTAAAAATGAAAAAGACTGACAACACCCAGCATTGGAGAGGCAGGGGAGCTGTAATAATTAGATATTGATATGGGGGAATATAAAGCTTGACCCTCTTATCTATTTCAAATGAATATTTTGGAAATATGGGATGATGTAGGAGTCAAGGTTCATTTTCCCTCCTATTATTATTCAGTTGTTCTAGCATCCTCCTCCTCCTCATCACCCGGTACTGCTTTGAAAAAAGACTTTCCTTTTTCATTTGAACTACTTTGGGTCTTATGTCAAAAATCATATATGTGAGAGTCTTTCTGGGTTATCCATTCTATTCCCTTAATATATTTGATGATCTTTATGTTTCTGCTCTGCTATCTTAATTAAAAAATTGTTTTTACAGAGGTCTAATTGACATACCATTATGTCAGTTTCAACATAATGCTCTGACATTTGTATGTATTCTAAAATCACAACAAATCCAGTTACATTAACTTATTGCCATACATAATTGTAGTTTTTTTCTCATGATGGAAAATTTCAAGGTCTGCTCTCTTAGCTACTTTCAAATATGCGATAGAGTATTCTGAATTCTAGTTACCATGCTGTATGTGACATCCCCAGGACTTTGTCATTTTCTAAGTGGAAATTTCTACCTTCTGGCTACCTTGACCCATTTCACCCTCCCAACTCCCCATGCCTCAGGCAATCACCATTCTGTTCTCTATATCCATGAACTTAGATTTTTCTTTGTTTTTTAACTTCCACATAAAAGTGAGATCATTGGGTGTCTTTCTTTGTCAAACTTACTTTTTTATTTAAGCCTTCTTTAATATCTCTTCTATCTTATAGTCTTTGGTGTAGAGATCTTACATAGCTTTTTAAAAAATGTATTATTGGTCTTCTATATTTTATATTAAATTTATCTCTAAGTATTTTGTGTTTTATGATCCAACTATAAATGATAATGTGTTTTAAATACCATTTTTCTTTGTTTGGAACCAGTATATGCAATGCAATTCATTTTTGCATTTTGACTTTTATTCTGTGACCTTGCAAAACTCCCCCATTAGTTCTAGTGGTGTGGTTTTGGGGGGTATGTATTCCTTAAAATTTGCCACATACATAATCATGTCATCAGAAGAGAACGACTATTCTCTCTCTTTCTGACTGATCTTCATGGCCTACTTATTTGTTTACTTGTTTACTTAGCCTTCTGTACTGAAAAGATCTCTAGTACAGTGCTGAATGGTACTAGTGACAGTATCTGTCCTCTACTTGTTCTCTGTCTTAGGGAAAAAAACTTTCAACATTTCACCATTAAATATAATATTAATGCTGTTAGCTGTCACTTTTTTTCTGTAGGTACCGTGTCGTAGGCAGTCTCCATGATGGTCTCTAAAGATCCCTACCTAATTTTGTTCACTTCCCTGTGCACTCTCCTTTCTTGAGTATGAGCTGGCCTTATTGACATGCTTCTCATTAGAAGCAAGATTAGAAGATCATGCAGAAGTGTTGAGATGTCACTTTCAAGTTATGTCATACAAAGACTGTCTTTCATCTCGGGGTTCACTCTCTCTTGCTCCTTTGCCCTAGGGGAAGCCACATGCCATGCTGTGGCCTTCCCAGTAGAGAGGCCCATATGGGAAAGGACTGTGGGTGACCTCCAGCCAACAGTTAATCAGGAACTGAGGTCCCCTTTCCAACAGCCCGTGAGGAACTGAAACCTGTCAACAGCCAAGTGAGTGACCTTGAATGTGTCTCCTCTTCCAGTGGCATCTTCAGAGCAGTCAGCAGCCCCAGCCACAGTCGATGGAATTCTTAAGAGAGCTGCTCTTGAGCCCCAGGCTCTTTGTAAAGCCACACCTGGATTCCTGAGCCCCGGAACTGTGAGATAATACATGTTTATTGTCCCTTGCCTTCCTGGTTTACTAAGAATCTACTTCGTGACTGGGCACTGAATATTGTTAAGTGCTTTTTTGCAACAGTTGAGATCATTAGATGGCTCTTACCCTGTCTTCTGTTAATATGGTGAATTATATGGCTTTTCAATTAAGCCTCACATGTTCCTAATATATTATCCTAATTATATATTGTTGGGTTCAGTTGACTAATATTTCCTTCAGGTTTTGCCTCTGTTTATGGGAGGTACTAGTCTGTGCTTTTCTTTTTCCTATTGAAATATAATTTACATTCCATAAAATTCAGTATTTTTAAATTACTGTACAATTCAGTGGGTTTTAGTATATTCACAAAGTGTGTAATTCCGTAACATTTTCCCAAAAAGAAATCCTGAACTTCTCCTTCAGCTCTTATCCAAGCTCCTGGCCACAGTCACTGAGTTCTATCTCTGTGGATTTGCCTATTCTGGACATTTCATATAAATGAAATCATACAGTCTGTGGCCTTTTGTGTCTGGCTCTTTCATTTTGCATGCCATTTTTAAGATTCATTCACGTCGTATCACTACTTCATTCCTTTCCATGGCTGACTAACATTCCATGGTATGGATCGCCCACATTTTGTTTATCCTTGGTCACTTGTCGGCATTTGGATTGTTGTCACTCTTTGGCTGTTAGGAATATTGCTGTGAACCCATGAGCAAGTTTTGATGGAGACATATATTTTCAGGGCTCCTGGACATATACTAGAGAGTGAAATTTCTGGGTCACCTTGGTAAGTCTATGTTTAAGTTTTGAAGAAGTACTACCAAATGCTTTTCCACAGTTTCCCACAATTTTAAATTCCCATCAGCAGTGTGTGAGGGTTCCTGTTTTTCCACATCTTCACCAACACTTGTTAGCACTACCTTCTTGATTATAGCCATCTTTGTGGGCATATAATGCTGCCTTCTTGTGTGGTTTTTTTAAAGATTTATTTATTTTACTTTAGAGAGGCGGGAGGAGGGACAGAAGGAGAGGAGAATCTTAAGAAGACTCCCCACTGAGGGCAGAGCCTGATGTGGGGCTCAATCTCACGACCCTGAGATGACAATCCAAGCCCAAACCAAGAGTCAGGCACCTGGGTAGTGCCTTCTCATTGTTGTTTTGATTTGCGTTTCTCCAATGGATAGTAGTGTTGAGGATCTTTTTACATACTTATCGCCGTCTGAATATCTTCTGTGCAGAACCGTCTGCTCAGCTCCTTTTGTTCATTTTTTGAAAAATTAAGTTATCTTTTCGTTATTGTGGTATAATAATTCTCTGTAGATTCTAGATACAAGTCCCTTATCAGATATGTTTTTTGCAAAAATTTCCTCACATTCTGTGGGTTGTCTTTTCACTTTCTCCTTTTTTTTTTTTTTTACCAAAGATTGTATTTATTTGACAGAGACCGAGTGAGAGAGGGCACACAGGCAGGAGCAGAGGGAGAGGAAGAACAGGCTTCCCATTGAGTGGGGAGCCTGACTCGGGGCTCGATCCCAGGACCCTGACCTGAGCTGAAGGTAGAGGCTTAACAACTGAGCCACCCAGGTGCCCTCACTTTATTTTTGATGTACACTGAAGAATAGTGTTTTTAGTTTTGGTGATGCCTAGTTTATTTTTTCAATTTTGTTTCTCTTAGTCATATCTAAGAAACCATTGCCTTATCCAAAGTTTTCTTCTAAGGACTTTACAGTTTTTGCTCTTACATTTAGGTGTTTGAGGTGTGTGATCCAGTTGAAGTTAATTTTTATATAACATGTGAAATAAAAGTCCATAGTCATTCCTGCACCTGTGGATATCCTATTTTACCAGCACCATTTGTTGAAAAGACTACTCTTCCTACCATTGACTTGTCTTGACACCTCTTGTCAAAAGTCAGTTGTCCAGGAATCTTTCGTGGCTCAGTCCATTGAGCGTCCAACTCTTGATTTCAGCTCAGGTCATGATCTCATAGTCGTGAGATGGAGCAATGCATAGAGCGCTGTGCTCAGCAGGGAGTCTGCTTGAGATTCTCTCTCTACATCTCCTTCTTGCCCTCCCCTACCCCTCCCATATGTGCGCACACGCACGCTCTCTCTTTCTCTCTCAAATAAATTTAAGAAAATCCTTTGGCCATGGATAGATGGGTTTTGTTTTTATCTCAGTTCTACTGCATTTGTGTATATGTCTCTCTTTTTGCCAGTACCACAGTTTCTTGATTACTGTGGCTTTGTAGTTTTAAAATTGGGAAATGGGAATCTTCCACCTTTGTTATTTTTGTTCAAGATGTTTGGCTGTTTTCAGTTTCCTTAATTTCTATGTGAACTTTAAGATTAGCTTGTCAATTCCTGCAAAAACGCAGCTGGAATTTTTATAGGGATGTGTTCAGTCTGTAGATTAATTTAGGGAGTATTTCCATTTTAACAATATTAAGTCTTCTGACTCATAAATGTTGGATGACTTTCAATTTACTTAGTTCTTTAATTTCTTTCAACAGTGTTTTGTAGTTTGTGGTTTTCTTGTATTGACTTTGTTTTTTGTGTGAGGGCAATGCTAGCTTTACAGTATTAGTTGGAAACTGTTCCCTCTTGTTCTAATTTCTGAAAGACTAGTATAGAGTTGGTATTCTTTTCCTTATGTGTTGGTTTTAACTCACTTTTAAAGCCATCCAGTCCTGAGACTTTGGGAATACTTTAAAAAATGAATTCAGTATTTGTAAAGGATAAAAGGACCTGTAGTCAGTCCCAGTTTACATTATGTTAATTTAGAAAATAAAACAATACAGAGCTTTTCAGATTTTTTAATTTCTTTTTGGAGTTAGTTCTGGCAATTAGCATCTTTCAAGAAACTCCACTTCTTTAATTGCCAATAGTTATTTATAAAATTCTCTTATTATTTTGATGTCTCTAGGACCTGTAGTGATGTCTCTGTTTTTATTCTCAGAATGAGTAATATGTCACTTTTCTCCTTTTCTTTAAAAGCCTGACTAGATTAACTTCATTATTTTTTAGATTATTCACTTTTGTTTCATTGATTTTCCTCTTTAATTTCCTATTTCATTAATCTTTGTTCTTACATTTATTATCCTGTTTTTTTAAATTATTTTGGGTTTATTTTGCTCTTTCTTTTTTTAAGCTCCTAAAGGGAGAAGCTCCAGTCTTTTAGATGATTCTTCTTTTCTAGTATAAGCATTTGAAGCTATGAGTTACCCTTTAAAGCATGCAACAGATATGTTGATTTTAGATATGATTTTTCAGTTAGATATGATTTATTTTGATTAATTCAAAATATTTTCTAGTTTCATGTATTTTAATTTATGTTATTTGGTGCATCCATATTTAGGATTGTGTCTTTCTATAAATTGACCCCTTTAAGGGCACCTGGGTGGCTTAGTTGGTTGAGTGTTTGACTCTTGGTTTTGGCTCGTGATCTCAGGGTCATTGCATTGAGCCCCACAACAGGCTCCGCGCTTGGCGGGGAATCTGCTTATCCCTTTCCATCTGCTCCTCCTCATGCTCACTCATGCTCTCTCTCACTAATAAATAAATAAAGTCTTAAAAAAGTAATAAATTGACCCATTTATCATTATGAAATATCTGTTTTTACGTGGCATTATTCCTCAACCCAGAGTTTGTTTCTTATTCATAAAGTCACTTAAGCTTTCCCATGATTAGAGTTTGTCTGATAGATCTTCCTATGTATTTTACTTGTAATATATCTGTCTTATTTTAAAGTGGTTCATAGAAAATATATAATTGTGCTTTATATTTGTTATTCTACCTAGATTGAGACTCTCTGCCCTGCCCTTTATTGTACTATTTAGAATTAAGTTTTTATTTTGTAATTAAATATAAGTATAGATGTGATTGGATTGGGTTTAACTTTAGCATCCTGCTATTTATTTTTCTGTTTGTTTCTGCTGTTTTCATACATTTTAAAAAGGATTTTCTCCTGCCTTTTAGAGGAACTGTTTTATTTTATTTATTATTTTTTTTAATGATTCCATGTTAATGCCATTCATGGCTTATTAGGTTCACCTTCATTTTACTGTGGTTTTTTTTTTTTTTAATTTTTATTTTTAGTGGTTGCTTTAAGTTTTAAAATGTGCATCTTTAACTTGTCGCAGTCTATCTTTAATATTATGCCACTTTTTTATAACAGGAGAACTTCACAATAGTACAGTTCTACATCCCCCTTCTTACTCCTTGTGCTATTTAAAAATTTAATTTTACTTCTACGTAGGTCGTAATACCATATATGTATGTATGCATATATATTTGTATTAAACAGTCAAATATGTCTTAAATTTTAAAAATTTCTATTTTGTAACATCTTGAAACTTACAGAAAAGTTGTACAATTCCTAAGGTTCCTATATATCCTTTACCCGGCTTCCCCTAATATGAACTAGCATGCTGCATAACCATAGTACAATTATTAAAAGTAAGAAACTAATATTGATACAAACTGTTAATGACACTTTATTCAGAATTCACCAAGATTTCTACAGATGTCGATTTTCTGTTCTAGGAGCCCATCCACATTCTTTCATTCCAGTTAACACTCACTCTCTCCTTAATGGCTAGCAATCTGTGACATGTCCTCATCTTTATTTACCTTTGATATTCTTGATACTTTTGAAGTAATTTTATGGAATGTCCCTCAGGCTAATGTTTTCTCATGATTAGATTGAGATGGTGCATTTTTGGCCAAGATAGCCTGGAAGTGGTGTGCCCTTCCCAGGGACCTTCTCAGAGAGCATATGATGGTATGCCTTATTATTATCGGTGGGGTTTACCATTGATCATAGTTCAGGCCGTGTCTGCCAGGACTCTCTACTGAAAGTTACTATTTTTTCTTAATAAATCTCTTGAAGAAATACTTTGAGATCACACCAATAGTCCATTTCTCCTCAAACTTCCTCTCATTAATTGTAACATTGCAGATCTTGTCTGCAGCAATTGCTGTGATGTTCTAATGGTGATTTTCTATTTCCCTTATTCTTTCTGCCTGTATTAATTAGAATTCTTCTGTAAGGAAGAGCTGTCCCTTCCCTCTCATCCTCTTTCTCTCAACATTGACCCATGTCTATTTATCTTGTGCTATAGTTTACTCTCTCATGCAACTTGTTGCCCCAACTTGGGCCACTGGGAACTCTTTGAGGTTCCTGAACTTTTCATATGTCCTCGTCCTTTTTTGAGCACGTCTGTACCTTCTGGCACCCGTGGTGCTCCCAGGTCTTCTTGCATTTTATCTGCCCCAGCTTTGGCTTTAACCAGCTTATCCAAAGAGCCCTGGTTATGGTGATGGTGATGTTTTTGTTTTCTAATTGAGGAATGATATTCAGAAGCTAATATCTGGGCAGTAAATATACTCATTGCTATGGGGATGTCATTGTTCCTAGGTTCTACTGGTGCACTACTTGGTGATACAGATAAAGGGGTTTGTGTGTGTGCATGTGTGTATATGTGTATATATGTAGGTACTAATATAGATACACATATGTATGTACTAATCTACGCATACACTCATTTACATTTACTTTTGTAACTGTCTCAATATATTTTAAAAACTATTAGTTCACATGGATACTTCTAGTATTGATACTGGTATCCAACCCATTCCCAGTGTTCATTCTGACCTTTCTCATTTGCTTACTTTTTTTTTTTTTAAAGATTTTTTTTTTTTTTACTTTATTTAAGCTTTATTTAAACATATGATGTAACCCCACCACCCTCACCCAACCCCTCTTCCCCCCACCCCCCTCCATTTGCTTACTTTTAACTGCCTCTTTGGATCATTAGAAACCTAGTTTTTATTATTTGCAAGGTGTGTATTTATTTGTTCAACTCTAACATCCATATAAAGCTGCTTCAAAATTCCCAACTCATATCTCCTTGAGAAACAAATTTAGTAACTACACCATACTGCAGTTGTTTTTCTCTTTAGCTTTACACTATCTCAGCAAAATATGGCTTTTGAAAGTTAATTGGGGGTGCCTAGGTTTCTTTGTTAAGGCTTAGACCTTAGGCTCAGGTCATAATCTCTGGGTCCTGGGAATTAAGTCCCATGTCAGGCTCCCTGCCCCGCAGAAAGTCTGCTTCTCCCTCTGCCCTTCACCCCACTCATTCTCTAGTCTCTCTCTTTCACTCTCTCTCTCAAATAAATAAATAAAATCCTGAAAAAAATGAAAGTTGCTTGGGTTAGTTCTTTTCTTCCTTACCCTCTCCAGTGTATTTACACTATTTATTTGTGATACTCTTAGGTTACAATTTATGTTCTGTCTTGGGTGCTTACCACATCCTGGTTGATTTTATTTTATATAAATTTACGTGCAGTAAAATTTGCTCTTGGAAGTGTATGGTTGTAAGATTTTGGCAAATGTATTAAGGTCTTGTCTGCATCAGCAGTCATGATGCAAAATGGTTCTGTCACCTCCCCCCCCCAAGTGCTGTCCCTTTTTAAAAAAGATTTTATTTATTCATTTGAGAGAAAGAGAGTGAGCCTGAGCTGGGGGAGGGGCAGAGGGAGAAAGAGACTCCCTGCTGAGCCGGGAGCCCAACATGGGACTCAGTCCCAGGCCCCAGAGATCATGACTTGAGCCAAAGGCAGACGCTTAACTGACTGAGCCACCCAGGCACCCCCATGCTGTCCCTTTTTATCAGCCTCTTCCCCACTGTCTTGTCCCTGGCAACCACTGATTTCTCAATTGTTTGCCTTTTACAAAATGTCATTAAAAAGGAACCCAATGTGTAGCTTTTTTAGGTCTGACTTTTTTCCTTTAACCAAATGCAGTTAAGATTCATCCAAATTGTATGAATCAATGGTTCATTCCTTTTTTATTACCGAAGAGTATTCCATTGTACCCTTGTGCCATTGGAATGGTGTTTATCCATTGACTGGCTGAAAAGCATTGGGGTTGTTTTTAGCTTTGGGTGCTTAGGGGTAAAGATGTTAAATAAACGTACAGGGTTTTTTTGTGAACATAAATTTTTATTTTCTCATGCGTAAATACTGAGAACTGAGAATTTTTGGTCATATAGTATTTCTGTGTTTAAATCTAGAGAAACCTGATAAATTGTTTCCGGCAGCAGTTCTGTCACTTTGCATTTCCACTAGCAGTGTATATGAGTCCCAGTTGTTTTGAACCCTCATCAGCAGCTGGAATTGTCATTTTGAAAAATTTACACATTGCAGTAAGTATGTAGTGATTTCATTGTGGTTTCAATTTGTCTTTTGCCTAATGACTAATAACATGGGACATCTTTTCATATGCTTATTTACCCTTTGTGTTTCTTTGATGAAGTGTCTGTTTAGATTTTTTTGCCCTTTTCTAAGTGACTGCTTATTTTCTTATTGTTGAGTTTTGAGGTACTTTATATATCCTGGAAACAAGTCCCTTATTAGATACATAATTTGTGAATATTTTCTCCTATCCCATGGCTTGTCTTTTCATTCTCTTAATAGTGTATTCCATTTCATGTTTTTACCTTTGATAAAATTGAATTCATCGATTTTTCTTTTATGGATTATACTTCTGGTGTAGCGAGAACAATTTGGGGAAAATTAGCCTTTGAATGATATTGAGTCTTCCAATCCATAAACATGGATTTCTCCATTTACTTTGCTTTGATTTCTTTCATCATGACTTAAAGTTTTCACCTGTAGATCCTGCACATTCATAGATTTATACCTAATTACTTCAGTTTTTGGTGATATTGTAAATAGTACTACTTTATTAATGTTGAATTCCAGTTGTTCATTGCTAATATGGAGTAATACAATTGATTTTTGTTTGCTGGCCATATATCTTATAACCATCTTAAACTTACTTAGTTGTGGGAGCCATTTTAAAGGTGGCCATCTGCTAATAGAGACAGTTTCATTTCTTTCTCTCCAATCTGCATGCTTTTTATCTTTTTTCTGCCATATTGCACTGGCTAGGACTTCTAGTATGACATTGAGTAGAAGTGGTAAGAGAGGACATCTTTGCCCTGTTCCCAACATTAAAGAGGAAAGTGCTCCATCTTTCAGTCTTAAGTATTTTAACAGTGGTTTGTTTTTGTAGATGGCCTTTGTAAGGTTAAGGAAATTTGCTGCTGTTACTAGTTAGATGAGTTTTTATTCTGAGTGGATTTTGCCGTTTGCCACGTCTTGGTTTTTCTTCTTCAGTCGGCTAACATGGTGCATTATGTTGGTTGACTTTGAGATGTTGATCCAGCCTTGCATTCCAGGGATAATGTCACTTCATTGCGATATCTTATTCTATTTTTGTATTGCTAGGTGTGACTCGATCATATTTTGTTGAGGATTTTTGCATTTGTAGTCATCAGAGATATTGTTCTGTAGTTTCTTTCCTTATATAGTATATTAATCTGGTTTGGTATTAGGGCTATGCTAGCTGCATAAAATAAGTTGATAGTCTATCCTTTCTCTTATCTGTCAGAAAATAACTTGGTTTAATTAATGTAGTTTAGTTTAATTCTGTTTTAGTCAGAAAACAAATTTTGTTTGATTTCAATTTTTTTAAAAGATTTTATTTATTCATTTGATAGAGAGAGATCACAAGTAGGCAGAGAGGCAGGCAGAGAGAGAGAGGAAGGGAAGCAGGCTCCCTGCAGAGCAGAGAGCCCGATGCAGGGCTCGATCCCAGGACCCTGAGATCACAACCTGAGCCGAAGGCAGAGGCTTTAACCCACTGAGCCACCCAGGTGCCCCATTTGATTTCAATTTTAAAAAACATATTCAATCTTATTCATGGCCCATTATATGATCCATCTTGATAAAATATCCATGTTTAGAGGGCGCCTGGATGGCTCAGTCAGTTAAGCATCTGCCTTTGGCTCAGGTCATGATCCCAGGGTCCTAGGATTGAGCCCCGCTTCGGGCTCTCTGCTCAATGGAAAGCCTGCTTCCCCCTCTCCCATTCCCTGCTTGTGTTCCCTCTCTCACTGTGTTTCTCTCTGTCAAATAAATCTTAAAAAAAAAAAAAAAAGAAAGAAAGAAAGAAAAGAATTGTTATTGTAATAGTTATGGAATGGTATGCTCTATAAATGCCAATCTGGAGCTCTGTTGTTAGTGATCCCAACTATGTATGTGCCTATGTTTTCCTGAGGTATTGAGCCCTCTATCATTATATACTATCTCTCTTTATCCTTGGTAAGCTCTTTGTTCTAGAGTCTATTTTGTCTGATATTAATATAGCCACTTCAAGTTTTCTTTTGATTGGTGTTGATATGATAAGTCTTTTTTCATCTTTTTACTTTTAACCTATGCATCTTTTTGTATTTAAAGTAGAGTTCTTTGGGGGTAAATACCCACTAGTGCAACTGCTGGGTATTAGGGTAGCTCTTTTTTTTAACATCTTGAGGAAACTCCATACTGTCTTCCAGAGTGGCTGCACCATTCCCACCAATAGTGCAAGGGGGTTCCCCTTTCTCCACGTCCTTGCCAACACTTGTTGTTTTCTGTCTTGTTAATTTTGGCCATTCTAGCTGGTGTAAGGTGGTATTTCATTGTGGTTTTGATTTGTGGGAAGAAGTCAGGGAGGGAGACAAATCATGAGAGACTCTGGACTGCGGGAAACAAACTGAGGGTTGCAGAAGGGAGGGGGAGGTGAAGGGATGGGATGATCAGATGATGGGTATTAAGGAGGGCATGTGTTAGGATGAGAACTGTGTGTTATATGCAATTAGTGAGTCATCGAGCACTCTAGGAACTTATGATGTACTATATGTTGGCTAACTGAATATAATGAAAAACAAAAAGAAAAATAAATTTAAAAATCTTTAAAAATACTGGGAAAAAATAGATTTCTTGAATACAGCATAACCGTGGGACTATTTCTAAACAATTCAATCTCACAATCTCTTTTAATTGCTGTATTTAGACCATTATGTTCAAAGAAATTATCAATATTTACATTCAGGCCAACCGTTTTATTGTTGTTCTATTTGCCTCCTCTCTTTTGTTTCCCCCATGTCTCACTTCATGCCTTTTTTTGATTACCTGAATCTTTTTTGGTATCCCATTTTTATTTATCTGTTGGCTTTTTGACTACATCTTTTTAGATATATATTTTAGTCATGGCTCTAGAGATTATAAACAAAATCCCAACTTTTCAGTCTATTTAGAGTTCATGTTTTACTGATGCAGGTAAAATGGAAAAGCCTCACAGCCATAAAGATACTCTTAAACTGCCCCCCCAATTTATGTTAAAGTTGTTTTGGGTATTATATAAACATTCTTTGGGTCCTTCGAAGCTTCAGGGTTCTGTCAATTATCATTTTTCTTCCAACAATCTTTTAAAAAATATATATATATTTTTTAGATTTTATTTATTTGAGAGAGAAGGAGAGGGAAGAGAGCATGAGAAGGGGGAGGGTCAGAGGGAGAAGCAGACTCCCTTCTGAGCCGGGAGCCTGATGTGAGGCTCTGTCCCAGGACTCCAGGATCATGACCTGAGCCATGGTTAAGGCAGTCGCTTAACCAACTGAACCACCCAGATGCACTTCCAACAATCTTGTGTTTTTAAAAACTTCAAAGGAAAAAAAAAATTCTCTTCTATTTACCCTTCCTGCTTCTCTTCCTTCATTCCTGAAGATCCAGGTTTCCTTCTGGGATCATTGTTCTTTAGCCTGGAAAACTTCCTTTAGTATTTATTTTAACACCATTCTGCCGGTGACACATTCTCTCAGGTTCCTTCTTTGGAGAATGTCATTCTTTTGCTTTCATTAAGGAGATTTTCACTGGATGCAGAGTTCTAGGTTTTTCTTTCAGCACTTGAGTGATGTTGTTTCACTGCCTTCTAGCCCCCAGGGTTCTGATATGAAGTCCGTAGTATTTCAAATAGTTGCTCCCCCCTGTACAATGTGTTGTTTTCCCTAGCTGCTTTCCAGATTTTTGCTTTATCTTTGGTGTTTTTGCAGTTTGCTTTTGATGTATCTGGGTGTTCTGTTCTTTGCTTTCACTGTGGTTAAAACTACCAGCATACCTCGTTTTATCGTGCTTCACTAAATTATATTTTGCAGACATTGCAAAATTTTTACAGATCAGAGGTTTGCGGCAACTTTGCACGGGGAAAGCCTGTTGGTGCCTCTGGTGCTATTTTTGCAATCGCGTTTGCTCACCTTGGGGCTCTGTGTCACATTTTGGTAATTCTCACTGTGTTTCAAACTTCCTCATTATTTTATTTGCTATGATGACCTATGATCATTGATCTTTGGTGTCACCTTTGTCATTGTGTGTGGGTGTCCCACACTGAGCCTATATGGGACAGCGAGCTTAATTGATAAATGGGCATATTCTGACGGCTCCAACGACTGGCCAGTCCTCTCTTTCTGTCCTTGGGAACACGGGCTGTGGATGAGAGTGTCCATCCTACTAGCTGGTAACACCCGGAGAGGGTTATGCTGGGCATTTTGACATGGATGACTCAGTGATGTATGTCATCAGAATCATGACATCCTCACTTGGCTGTTTGATCATGGAGACACTTTGACATGGTCTAAGGAAAAACATTTTAAAATAAAATTAGAGCTTACAGGGTTGATTTTATTACCTATTGAGGCGAATAATAGATGTCCCTGACTTTAATCCTATCGCTAAAATAGGAGGGTCTGGAATCAGGGAGCCTCTCGGTTGAGGTAGGGGTGAGAAAGGTGTGATTGAATCTTTTACAACTTGTATTTCTTGGTGATAAGGCAGCGGTTAAGACTTGGCTGATTTCTTTTTGGATGATGGATGAAAATACCCTGTATCTTTATGAAAGGCTACTCTTTACTGAGCATCCAAAGGGCAGGACTGGGGGTCCAGGCATGAGGGGAAACCAAGACCAGGGTGGCCTCATTCTGCCAGAATGGAGGGCTCTGGACTCTCACAGCACTTGCCTTAACCCTCCTGCCCCAGGACATTTTTATTCCCTCCCCGCCCCTTGCCCCATGCCACACTCTCGGCTGCCTCTCCCCGTGTAGGCTTGCCGGGAGAACACTGGGGTGTGGTGAGTGGACACAGACACCGTGCTTTTTCTTCAGACTGCTTTTTTGATATCTCAGGGTTTTGATGGGTCATTTTTGCCTTTCCTGGGGGCATGTGCTGCATTGGCAGAAGCAGGAGCTCCGATCAGAAGGCTGTCTTAAATCCCAGCTTTATTGGCGGGAGATGTTGTCGGCGGGAGATGTTGTCTACGGGAAGCGTCAGCTTTTGAATCAGGTGGACAGGGGTTTAGTGCGGCTCTTGCCACTTAATCGAGCAGGTGAACTTCTCTGAATCTTGGTGCTATGGGCTCAATTGTGTCCCAAATTCATATGTTGTAATTATACTC
>ML107581.1:0-53296 GCA_003697995.1 Taxidea taxus jeffersonii | reverse complement strand
TTTCTTTCTTTCTTTCTTTCTTTCTTTCTTTCTTTCTTTCTTTCTTTCATTCTCTCTTTCTTTCTTTTAAATTCTAGAACATTGAATATCTTTGTTTTCAATTTTATTTTGTATCTTGGCAGAAATTTCTCAATAGTACATAAATTTAAAAAACAATGGCACATAAATTTTGAAAGAAAAATCATATTAGTCCACCAATTCCTTCATTTTTATGCATTTCCTTTCTGACTTATTTTTTTAGAGTTTAATATGTTTATGTTATCTTAGTTATAGTGTATGTTTGCTTTATTATTTTATGTTATAATTTGAGGAAGTAACTATTTCATTAATTTTCTTGACTTTATGTAAGTAACACGTTCATGAAGTCTTTTAATTAAATTTGTTTATTTTCACTAAACTGTATTCGTGTTACATTAGATGAGAGTTAGTCAAGATGGTTACTAGCATTTCTTTCCCCTTTTAGCTTTTGATAAACTACTAAAATTTGTTACATTTGTCTCCACTTGCCATGAAGTTTAATGAACAATGATTTCCAATATTTCATTTGAAGACAAATTTATGAAAATCACAGCTTTAGGGGTTTGTAAAGACCCAGGTTTAATTCATTCCTTTGACACTTACAAGTTGTGTGATCTAAGGAAAGTTAACTATTTGAGACTCAATTTTTTCATCTGTAAAATAGTTGTAATTCCTACTTAGAAGGATGTTATATGAAAAAGAGGTAAAATAGGTGACAAAGCAGCCTCCATGCTAGTTTCTTCCCCTGTTCCTCTTCAGTCTGCCTCTTCTCTCACAATCACACATTACCCTATCTTTATACTTTCTAATAAACTGCTTACTCCCCCAGCTCCCAAACTCATACATTTTCCAAGGAGCTGAAATAAAACAAGGATAAATTTTGATTTCAGTTTGATAGCTGAGATGTTTGGTTAGTATTTTCTTTTCTTTATGAACATATGGAAGAATTATAAGATGACAGCCATTTTTAACTGAACAGTAATCTAATAATAACAGCAGCTACAATAAAAACAATCACAAAACCCACTATTTATCACAAGTTTATTATGTAGAAGGAACTGTCCTTAATATTTTATATGTATTATTTCTGGTGCTTAGGAAAATTCTATAATAATCACAAACTCATATTTTATTTTTTTAAAGATTTTATTTACTTATTTGACAGACAGAGATCACACGTAGGCAGAGAGGCAGGCAGAGAGAGAAGGGGAAGCAGGCTCCCTGCTGAGCAGAAAGCCTTATGCGGGGCTCTATCCCAGGACCCTGAGATCATGACCTGAGCTGAAGGCTGAAGCCTGAACCCACTGAGCCACCCAGGCACCCCACAAACTCATATTTTAGAAGAAGAAATAAACGTCTACGTCTGAAGCCACACAGTGTGCAAATTGTAAAGAACAATTCCTATTAAGAAATGGCTAGTTCTCATTGCTGTGTTCTACTCAGTTTACTCCATGTTGCCTTAATAAACATTTACAAATAAGCCTGTAGTGCAGGACTTCACTCAATGAAAGCACTTATTGCAAAAGGAATAAAGTTGCTATTTCAAGATGTCTAGGATAAATCCCATGCATATTTATAAATTGTTTATATGCACAACTTATTTTGTATTTTGAGTACTTATGCATCACTATTGAAAATTTGAGAGATATTAGTGGTGACCTCTTCCTGGACATCTATCAGCACACAATCTTGGTGCTGTCATTAAAATTTTGGAGCATTCATGTTGCCATTGGATACATAAATTAGTAAAAGGCTGAGAATGGAGTGTAGCAATAGTTTCCTTGCTGTTAGAAGCATCACCCAGCATGGACAGAGAGAGCAGAGTGCATAAAATTGTATAAAAGAAGCAATCCTCCTTCTGAATCTAATTAACTAACCATAACATAGATTTATAGATTCAAACTTCAACAACTCAAAAAATTTAATTTCTAATGTGCATATAATCCACTCGTTCATTTACATATATTTTCTCTTGATATTATTTATTCAGATATTGTAATATTCTAGCCTCAGTACTTAGAACAAGGGATACTAGGTTGATGATGAAAGTGCTTAGTGTTAGACCATTGCAGGAGATTATAGAGTAAAACTACAGGTCTATGTGATCTTGTTCTTTAGGTGTTTTGATAAGAAGGCGCCTAGCTTCCCATACCATGGAAATGAGTAGAAAAGGTGGGAGTTAACTGAGGCATTAAAAGGACACATCTTGGGCGCCTGGGTGGCTCAGTGGGTTAAAGCCTCTGCCTTTAGCTCAGGTCATGATCCCAGGGTCCTGGGATCGAGCCCCGCATCGGGCTCCCTGCTCAGCGGGGGGCCTGCTTCCCCCCGCTCTCTACCTGCTCCCCTGCCTACTTGTGATTTCTGTCTGTCAAATAAATAAATAAAATCTTGAAAAAAAAAAAAAAGGACACATCTTAGATGAAATAGGAAAGTCAGGCAGGATTAGTCCAGAATAGACACATCAGGAAGGGAGTTCTAGGCCAAGGTAGTGTCACTTGAGAAAGGCTTGAGTTGACAGAAAGCTTGGAAATTTTGAGGAACTACAAACAAAGTATACTGAAGTACCATCTATTAGAGTTTTGTTTAAAATCAAAAGGAAGTCATGGAAGGGTTATAAGTTAGTTTAGATGCTATTACATGTAGGAAGCTGGCAACTCCATTTAAATAAACAAAACCATGTAGAAACATATGGACTTGTGGAAATACAAGTCCAGAGATTGAGAGAGTTTCAGGAGTGATTCAACCTACTGTCTCTGGTACTGTTTCCCCAAGACTCCCTTTTGTGTATCCGCTGTGGGTGGATTTCTCCGTGATTCTGGATTTTCTTATGGTGAATCAATGGCTCTAGCATTCTACAATATTCAGAATAAGACTGTCTCACCTACTGATTTTTTTGTAGGCTCAACAAAACTTCCTTTCCTAAAGCCTATAAAAAAAAAATCTCTCATAGTCCACTGCCCTGAATGTGGTTCCATCTTCTGAGACTGTTTCTACCACAGAAATGTGCCAAGAAGCCAAATCTTAAGTTTAGGGAACTAATGATTATGATAAGGGAATAGAATTAACTTGGACCAATCAAGTCAACCCCTTGATGACAAGTAAAGTAGTGGAAAAATATATAATCAGTTTTTCTTTCTTTCTTTTTTTTTTTTTAAGATTTTATTTATTTATTTGAGAAAGAGAGAGGGAGAGCACACAGGGAGAGTGAGAGAGAGAAGCAAACTCCTCACTGAGCACAGAGCCTGATGCAGGGCTTGATCTTAGGACTCTAGGCTCATGACCTGAGCTGAAGGCAGTGGTTTAATCGACTGAGCCACCCAAGCACTCCTATAATCAGTTTTTCTAACTTCATGCTATCCAGGTAGAAGCAAAGGGCAACTAAGTTAATAAGAAATGGGAGAGTGTGAGTGGAGAATGGAAAAACAATAATGCCCAATGCCATTCTTAGAGAATAACAAGATTATATTTTCATACAAGGTAGATCATAAAAGTCTGCAGTGTGGAGGGGCAGCTGGGTGACTCAGTTGCATGTGGGACTCTTGATTTTGGCTCGGGGTGTTATCTCAGGGTCATGATTCAGGGTCCTGAGATTGAATGCTTGGGCTCTGTGCTCAGCAGGGAAGCTGAGATTCTCTTCCTCTGCCCCTCCCGGCTCATGCTCACTCTCTCTCTCTCAAATAAATAAAATAAATCTTAAAAAAAAAAAGTCTTTAATGTGGAGAATGTCCAGGTCAAAGAAGGTTGTAAAGAGTTGGAGATAGAGACTGTCTTAAGAGGTCTTTGCTGTTACCTACTAGGAAGTTGACGGTGCCTGCACTAAGGTGTTGAAAGGGATTGAGAAGCAACAGATTATGTGATCAGTTTTCCTACTTGTATTTTTAGTCAAGATAGATAATATCATGAGTAGTATCATGAGTGTTTTTAAAGAGACATTTAAAAAATTATAATTATATCTTTCACAGGATGTTAGTGTGATTTTAGTGTTACATTTTCTTGGTGTTTGTACATGACAATTGATAACAGCATTGATGACATTTATATATTTCTGTGCAGTTTATTGAGGTAAACATATGCATTTGGCATTTTAATCAAATTCTATATAACATAATTTGAGGTAACAACAGTGCTTTGGATTATTGTTGTATTTTATTATATTCAATATCATACTAACATCTGAGTTGTTGCTTTCTTTTTTTGTCATTATAATTTGTCCAGAGATGAACATTTTTGTGATAATCCATTTTCTGAGTTTCCATTTGTTTTCTTCATAGGGATTCTTTATGAAGAATCATAGAGATTTCTTTATAGGGATTCTATAAATTTATACGATTCTGTATTTCTACCTCTTCACTCTAATCCAGAGGAGGCTACTTCATTGTTCAGTAATCATCTGTTTACTTGCTATCTTTTTCAATAAGTATAAGGACCATGATCATTTTAATTATAGCAGCATTCTCTGTATGCGTCACACTACCTGGCACAAATACATATTAAATAAGCAAATTAATTAAATGATATCCATATTTAATACTGCATAGTATAAATGTGTATATATATTTAGTGTATAATATGTAATAGTAACAAATATGGTACATATATATGTATGGCCTCTCTACCTTTCTCTCTTTCTATATATGTATATGAATATATGTACATTTGGTGCTATATGTAGCAAATGCCCATACAGCAGTGCATGAGAATCCTCTGGGCCAGTAAACTGTGAGGAAACAAGATTGTTCCAGTAAATTCCTTTATATTCTTTCTTTCTCTCTCATTAAAAAAAAAAAAAAGAAAGAAAACTTTCTTAAAGATTCAGTAGATACCCCTCTTCAGTAGCCTCTAAGTAACATTTAAATCCTGTGAGTTTTCTTTTTTTTCCTGTTAGTTCTCAGCAGCAGATGCTTTTTACAAACTATTTTCTGAGAGACATGTAGCTTTTTATTATAAATTTTACATTCAAAAATGAAAGTTTATCAATATTTTAAAACATTAAGACTTAGGGGCGCCTCGGTGGCTCGGTGGGTTAAAGCCTCTGCCTTTGGCTCAGGTCATGATCCCAGGGTCCTGTGATCAAGCCCTGAATCAGGCTCTCTGCTCACTGGGGTGCCTGCTTCCTCCTTCTCTCTCTGCCTGCTGCTCTGTCTACTTGTGATCTCTCTCTCAAATAAAAACATAAATAAATAAATAAAAATTTTTTAAAAAATCAAGATTTAGGGCGATTCAGTAAATACTCCATGATTCTTTTTTCTTTTAACATGATAATACAGGTACTTGGGGAAAAAAGATACTGTTCTCTTCATTTTTTTTTTCTTTTTTTAAATTAAAGTTGTGGTAAGATTGCCTGGATATCCAGTGAAGATAAAAATTTGATAAGTGGGGGCACCTGCATGGCTCAGTGGGTTAAGCCTCTGCCTTCGGTTCAGATCATGATCTCAGGGTCCTGGGATGGAGAAGCCCCACCCCACATCAGGCTCTCTGTCAGCAGGAAGCCTGCTTCCTCCTCTCTCTCTCTCTGCCTGCCTCTCTGCCTACTAGTGATCTCTGTCTGTCAAATAAATAAATAAAATATTTTTTAAAAATACGATAAGTAGAAATTTTTGCTTGGGACCCTTCTAGTGTGTGCAATGGTTGACCTCCTCTGCCTTCAGTACTACCCGAGAGTATTTGCACTGTTTACCCCTTCTCTATCCCCAACGTGCAGTGGAACTCCAGATCTTTTCCATTAAAGCTCTTCAGCTTTGATCATATCAATCTCTGAATTTTGGTGAGATACTTATAGAAAAGTAATGTCAGGTGGTACTGGAATGAAATTAATACTTTACTCCGTAGTTATTTTACTGTGATTATTTTAGACCTCATGCTCTAAACCCAGAGTTAAATTAAGGGAGAAAACTGTTAGCATCTTATCACTAGACTGTAAATTTCTTTATTTGTTTACTGTTGTAATTCTACCACCAAGTGAGACTATTATATAGTGGACATTTAATAAGCAAAGAACTTGTGGATAGTGGAACAGGATAACCTGATTATACTCATGGATTTTTGTCTGTTTATTTTTAAACATTTTTTGTGTGTGTGGAACATAAGAAACAGAGAAAAGGGCACAAAACTTAAATATCCAACTACATATCACTTTATAAGGCCAATAACAATGTAGCCAAACTCAGATTAGTAATTAGAAAATTCCTATAACATGACAGAACCCCCCAGCCTGTGCACTATTAATTATTATCCTGATTTTTATAATTGTATCTTTGTTTATACTAGTAGTTTTTGCATCAAATATGCCTTTCTAAATGTTCTAACATACATTTGTTTATTCTTAAACTTTATACAAATTCAATCAAATAGTAAACATTCCTTGCAATTGAGCTTCATTTTCTCAGTATTATATTTTTAGTTTCAACAATGTTATTGCATATAAATGTAGTTTGTTCCTTTTCTTTTTGCATGGTGTATTACAATTGTTGTAGGTAGAATCATAAGATGTCATTCCCCCAAGACTTCATACCCTAATTCTCAGGACTGTGAGTATTGAGATACTCATGAAGGATAGTTGGAAGGCTGTTAGGCAGGCAGTCAGGGACAAGCCCCCTCACCCCTCAACTGCTCTAAGAGGAAACCACCCTTAAAAGGATTTTACACCACCATGGAAGGACTCCTCCACCCTTTCCCAGGTGACAAAAACCTGACTGGATGGACAGTAGCAAGTAGGGTTAATCAGATTAAAACAGCCCACCAAGAAGCCCATAAAAACCCCTAGACTTAGAAACTCCTGTGGCAACGTTCTAGGGTCCTCTCCCTACTTAGAAGCTTTGTGCTATCACTTTGCTATTGCTCAATAATCCTTGTTTTGCTTCCCACCACTCTGTCTGGTCTACCTCTTCATTCTTCAAAGCAGTGTGACTAAGAACCACATGCAGGGATGGAGAAAAAGATCCTGAAACAATATCACCCCCCTGACTATTTTATTTATATTTATTATTGTTTTATTTATATTTATCATTTATTAATATTTATTGCTTTACTATTTTACTATATATCACAAATAGATTTTGCAGATGTAATTAAACTTACTATTCAGTTGACTATGAGCTAATCAAAAGGGAGATTATCTGGGTGGGTTCATTCTGATCACCTCAACTCTTTAAAAGCTGAGAGTTTTCTCCAGCCAGTCCTAGAAGAGGACAGAGAAATTCAAAGCATAAAGGGGGATTTGACAGGAAAAAGTTTCTGTTGCTGAAGTAGAAGGACTTGAGAGTGAGCTTGACATTTTTAGAGCTACCTGCTACTGACAGCTGGCAAGGAGACTGGGAGGGACTTCAGTCTTATGACCACCAGGAACTAAATATAGCCAACAAACTGAATGATGTTGGAAATAGGTACTTCTCCAGAGTCTCCAGGTAAGAGGTCAGGGTGACCTTGATTGGAGAAGTACATCTAGCAAGTCTAAATTTCTGAACTACTGAACTATGAGATTATAATGTGTGCTGTTTTAAACCAATAAATTTTGGGCGCCTGGGTGGCTCAGTGGGTTAAGCCTCTGCCTTCGGCTCAGGTCATGATCTCAGGGTCCTAGGATCGAGCCCCGCATCGGGCTCTCTGCTCAGCAGGGAGCCTGCTTCCCTTCCTCTCTCTCTGCCTGCCTCTCTGCCTACTTGTGATTTCTGTCACATAAATAAATAAAATCTTTAAACCACTAAATTTTTGCAATTGTTCTACAGTAATAGAAAACTAATACAAGATTAGATAAGTCTTACATAATGTATTTATACATTCTAATGTTGATAAATATTTGGGTTCCTTGTTTAGTCCCATCATATGCAAAGGGGTTATGAACCTGCTGGCACTTATCTCTTGGTTCACATATGTATATGAACATATACATTGGAGTGTAATTACTTAGTTAGAAGATAAACCATTCTATTGGTTGTTTAGTGGTTTCTCTTTGGGATTCTTACAACATTTTTTTCTAATTACTAATGAGATTGGGAATCTTCACATATATTCATTGGTAATTTAGAAATTCTGTCTTTTGAAATGCCTGTATAGATGTCTTAGCCATATTTTCCACTAGGTAATTTACCTTACCAATTTCTGGGAGTTACTTTTTTTGTCAACTTAATTTATATTTTCAAAATTATTGGCATAAACTTGCTTTTAATATCCTCTTTGAAAATTTATGAAGATTTTCCCATTTTAATTCATGATATTGGTGGTTTGTGCTTTCTTTTTTTTCTTGGTCAATTTCATCATTGCTTATCGATTTTGTTGTTATTTGTTCCAAATAAAGATTTTTGCTGGGTTTATGCTTTCTATTATATGTTCATCTTCTGTATTTTAAGTGTATCCTCACTTCAATAATGCATTTTTTCTACTTTCTCATATCTAATGTGCTCTTTGGTTCTCTACTTTCTTATTTCATAAAGATTAAAATGTTTTTATGATCTTCATTGTCATGTCTTCTTTGGCAAATGAATTTTTAAGTATAGTTGACACAACATTACATTAGTTTCAGGTATATAACATAGTGATTCCACAACTATATACATTATCTCCTGCTCTCCACAAGTGTAGCTATCATCTGCCACCATATAACTCTATCACAGACCATTGATAACATTCCTTATGCTGTGTCTTTCATCCCTGTGATGTATTCATTGCATAACTGGAAGCCTGTATATTCCATTCCCCTTAACCCATTTTGCCCTTCCCCCTCACCTTCCTTCACCCTGGCAACCACCAGTTTAGTTAGTTTTTTGTGTTTATAGGTCTATTTCTTCTTTTGCTTGCTTGTTTTGCTTTTTTTTAGATTCCACATATAAGTGAAATTATGTGGTATTGAATTTGTCTGACTTAATATCACTTAGCACAATACCCTCTAGGTCCATCCATGTTGTTACAAATGGCAAGATCTTATTCTTTATTATGGCTGAGTAATATTCCATTATAGATAGATAAATAGATAGAACTTACATCTTCTTTATTCATCTATCAGTGGACACTTAGATTACTTCTATGTATTGGCTATTGTAGATTATGTGATCTTTTTAAAAGATTTTATTTATTTATTTGACAGACAGAGATCACAAGTAGGCAGAGAGGCAGGCAGAGAGGGGTGGGGAGCGGGCTCTCCGCCAAGCAGAGAGCCCAATTTGGGGCTCAATCCCAGGACTCTGGGATCATGACCTGAACCAAAGGCAGAGGCTTTAACCCACTGAGCCACCCAGGCACCCCAGATTATGGGATTTTATGTGGACATTTCTTAACTTCAAAATATGTAAGGGTGATAGGGAAATTTGCAATCTGATTTCTGGCTTAATGGTATTATAGTGAGATAAAATTCTCTGTATGGCTTAATTCTTTAAAATGTGTAATATTTATTTTATTTCCCATAGTATAGAAATGTTTTTTAAATGTTCTGTGTGTGTATAAAATTATTATCTTCTATAATTGTAGGAAGCAGTCCTATGCATTTTTCTGTTAGGCCGTATATGTTGATTTTATAGTTCAAATCTATAAATTTATTGATATTTTTTCTGCTCTTCTATAAATCAATGAGCTATGTTGAAATTGTCTATTATAATTTTAAGTTCTCTCTTTTAATTTTTAAAAGTTCTATGAGCTTATGCTTTACATATTTTAATTTAGATTATTAAATACATAAACATTTAAAATTGCTTTAGCTTACCAGTAAAATAAAGCATTTTTATGACTAATAAATGTTCCTTTTAATCTCCAACAATGCTTTATTCCTTAGTATGTATTTTATTAGATATTAATATAGCTACAACTGCTTTCTTTTGCTTGTAGTCATGATATAGTTTTTTTTTTAAAGATTTTTATTTCTTTTTTGAGAGAGAGAGAGATCGGAAGTAGGCAGAGAGGCAGGCAGAGAGAGAGGGGGAAGCAGCCTCCCTGCTGAGCAGAGAGCCCGATGCGGGGCTTGATCCCAGGACCCTGAGATCATGACCTGAGCCGAAGGCAGGCACTTAACCCACTGAGCCACCCAGGTGCCCCGATATAGGTTTTCTATTCTGTATTTTCAAGCTTGCATGAACTAATATTTCAGTTGGCTATCTCATAAGAAACATATAGTTGAGTTTTATTTTTGTACTTAATCTAATTTTTTTTTAATCAGAATATTTTAGTACACTTTCATTAAGGTAATTCTCAGTATTATAATTTTAAATCTACCCCCTTAATGTCTGCTTTCTATTTCTACTTTTCTTTCTTTATATATTTTACTTTTTGACTTCTTTAAGATTATGAGGATTTTTTAATTATTACATTTTCTATCAGTTATCTGGGACATCACACAGTCTCCCATTATTTTATGTGTTGTTATGTATGCAATGCTTTCCAATAGAGTTTTCTGTCATATGGAAATTTTCTGTATCTGTGTTGTCCAATATAGTAACCATTAGCCACATATGTCTACTGAACAGATGAAATGTGGCTAGTGTAACGAAGAACCTAATTTTTAATTAGATTTCAATTAGTTTACACCTAAGTTTAAGTAGATAGTTACTACAGCATTGAAAAGAACGGCAATAAATTAAAACCTGTATCTTTGGGGCACCTGGGTGGCTCAGCTGATTAAGCAACCAACTCTTGGTTTCAGTTCAAGTTGTGATCTCAGCATCCTGGGATGGAACCTCTGTGTTAGGCTCCAGGCTCAGTGCAGAGTTGGCTTGAGATTCTATCTCCTCCTCCCCCGCTAGTGTTTTCACATGTGCACATGCTTTCTCCCTCTCTCTCCCTCTCTCTCTCTCTCTCAAATAGATAAATCTTTAAAAAAATGAAAAAGAGAGGCGCCTGGGTGGCTCAGTGGGTTAAGCCCCTGCCTTCGGCTCAGGTCATGATCTCCGGGTACTGGGATCGAGTCCCGCATCGGGCTCCCTGAGCGGAGAGCCTGCTTCCCTCTCTCTGCCTGCCTCTCTACCTACTTGTGATCTCTCTCTGTCAAATAAATAAAATCTTAAAAAGAAAAAGAAAAAAAAGTTTTCTGGCAAGTTAAACATTTCCTCTTTGGAGATATTCTCTCCATTTCTCCCTAGCTTTTTTAAAGTAAAAACCTCTCCTTCTCTTAGATATCCTACAATTTATCAGTCATGTGTTTATGCATGTGGTTTGTTTTTATTTAGTATTCTTTTTTTTTTTTTTTTTGGTATTCTTGAGGGATTTTTTTTCCTTGAAAATGTGTTTAGACTTTAATAAATTCTGGAAAACTTCAGATATTTTCTTGTCAAATATTACTTGTTATTCATTCTCTCTTCTCATTGTAACACTCCAAAATAATTAGAAGTTTAAACCTTCCTATTATATAACTTATTTTCTTAACCTCTCTCTACTTCATGCATTTGTTTCTTTCAGGTGTATTTTGGATATTTCCATCTCACTTATATTTCAATTACTAATTCCTTTTTCAGAGATGTCTAATTTATTGTTTTAATCAACTGGTATATTCTTAATTGTTATTTTTTTTTAAGGTTCTAGAAGTCCTATTTGTTTTTCTTTAAAATTTGTTATGCAGTTTTTTCCAAAAGTTTATAGCTTCTTAAAAACTGCTTTGATCTGGTATTTTATTTTGCAATCATAGTGATCAGAATTATTCTAATTTCCATGTGAAATAGTTCCAATTTATGACTGCCGATAGTCACTGTCCTTTACATATGATTCTTATCATTATCACCTCGCCTCCTGGTGTCCCTGGTTATTTTGGTGGCATTTGAAAAAATCTGATTAAAAATTTGTGACCTAGGGAGTGCCTGGGTGACTGAGCGTGTTAAGCATCTGCCTTTAGCTCAGGTCAGGATCTCAGGGTTCTGGGATCAAGCCCTGCATTAGGCTCCCTGCTCAGCAGGGAGTTTGCTTGTCCCTCTCCTTCTGCCCTTCCCCCCTGCTCATGCATGTGTGCTCTCTCTCTCAATCTCTTTCTCTAATAAAATCTTTAAAAAAAATTGTGACCTAGGGTATTATTATCTACTTCACTGAGGATTTTTATTTGCTTCTTTCTGGTGCCCAGGTATACTAAGAATGTACAGTTATACAATAGTGTGATTGAGCTCTCTCTAGAGTATCCTCCTGGGTTGTTCAAATAGGGCCACAATTTGTGCAAGTGCTTGTTTGTTGTTATTTAATCCTACTTTCAAGAGTGCATTGCTTTGGATGTTTACCCAAAATATGAGGGTTCTACCAGGACCATATCTAAATGAACCTTCAATTTTTGTACCCTAACCACATGATGTTGTCAAAAACCAGCCTCTCAGCCCTTCTTCTGTATTGACAAATGATCACAGCCACAAACGTACCATTTAGTAATCTGGATGTTTGTCTTTTGCCTGCTGCTTAATTTTGGCCTGTAGTTTTGGGAACTAAAAAAAACAAACAAAACAAAAACAAAAAACCTTAATCGTTATTTCTCCAAACTTTGTTAAGATTGTACCTAGAGTACAAAGTGTAAGAAATTATGTACCTCAAGCACAAATTGCATGAAATTATGCTGATTCATGAGCCAAGTATGCTGATTTATGGAATACTATCATAATCTCTATACCTGGGAAAAAGATTACCAATGATCACACAGATTCCAGTTTTTCCCACAGTAATTATAATCTAAAAGCTGTCAAGCATATGACCTGCTGGACAATGAAAATACTCTAGTGGATGCTTTTATTTCAGATAGATTTTATTACTTACTACATTTCCATTTCTTTCTTGAAAAGATAATGAGTTGTGGAAGAGACATTCTAGCAATCTAACATTGCCATTATGAATTTGATATGAGACTATTTATATAACTTCATTACAGTTCTGCCTCTGCATGGAAAGTAGATTTTTATTTTTAAAATATCTGCCAAATCAAAGTGTCCTTTCTTATATAAAGAAAGTCTACAAATTATGTCAGATTTCCATGTATTGCTAGTGTTTCCCATACTTTTTCATCTTGGAAACATTTTATGCTATAGGTATAAACCCCAAATTGTGCAAATTAATGGAATATTTTCTGTACATCAAGCACATTGGAATGTTTAAAGTCAATTCACTTAGGAATTACATCTACAAATACACAAGTACATTAAGTTTTGTGGACAGTCTTCATTTGACCTTCTGTTTACCTCATTCTAAAACAGTGATTTAAATGATATTTAATTGGATAAAATAGTACCTATTGTAAGAAATTATTATATCTAAAATTTTAAAAACTCATGAGTTAGGAATTATAAAAATAAAGCCAGAAAAAAATAATTTTCCCTTTAGGATATCATACTTGATTTTTTTAAAGATTTTATTTATTTATTTGATAGACAGAGATCACAAGTAGGCAGAGAGGCAGAGAGAGAGGAGGAAGCAGGCTGTCCGCAGAGCAGAGAGCCCAATGTAGGGCTCGATCCCATGACCCTGGGATCATGACCCGAGCCAAAGGCAGCGGCTTTAACCCACTGAGCCACCCAGGAGCCCATCATACTTGATTTTTAAATATCCCTACAGTCATGTGGGTTAAGCTTACTCTACCAAAATGCGTAGTTGTATTTAGATAACCAAAGATTTGGAGATACTATTTTGCTATAGCCAGAGACCTTAACAGTATAATAAAATAATTCATTAATTTTCATTTACTTCTGTAGAGGTTGCTTAAACAAGGCAAGATTACATGATTAGGTGTGAATTTTCTGAGTAGAAGCAGCCTGAGACATAGAACCTCACCAGAGTTACCTATGCCAAAAGCCTTCTGAACTAGTTTGTTCTGTTATTTATAATAGTCAGTAAACTATGGAAAAGGGCCTGTGTTTCAAGAGTTTTGAAACAACATTGAAAAAGTCTTATTTGCCATAATTAAGATGTTCTTACTCAAATTTTATAAAATAAACAAATTACTGTTTATTTTTAATAGTGTTCTCCCAGAATACAGTGAGGGACCAAGTAGCCAATACCATGGATTGCCATGTATGATCATTATAGCCCTTAATGCATAAAGCTCTTAATGCTGATTATCTCATTTAATATTCAGTATAGCCCTATGAGTTAGAGAATACTATTTTCTTGTTCTTATCCAGATATAAAAAACAAATATTTAATTGTCCAGTGCCCTAAAGTTAGCAAATACCAAGATTTGGACTTAGGCAACATGGCTCAACAGTCAGCTCTTTTATTTTCTTATATTTTAAAAATTTTTAGGTGTGGGGGGTGGGAAGCAGGCTCCAAGCTCAGCAGGAGCCTGACACAAGGCTCAATGACGTCACAATCCTAAGATCATGATCTGAGCAGAAATCAAGAGTCAGAAACTTAACCAACTGAGACACCTAGGCTCTTCTGCACAGTTAGCTCTTTTAAAACTGCATTTAAGTTATTTTCTGGAAGACAGGAAATGTGTAAGAGATCAAGAGAAAGCTACCCCAAAAAAGAGATTTCAAGTAATTCTTAGAGTCATGAAAAGGAATAGTTCAAAGAATGGAGTCAGAATTCACTGGCATCATTATGAAAACAGTGCTGCTTTGAGCAGGGCACACACAAGCTCCCACTCCATAAAGTTTTCCATGAGAAAGAATAGAATGAAGTATGGAAGGAATTGGAGAAGACAGGACCAGCATGCATATTTAATAGACAGTCTGGCTCACTGTTCTGTTGAGCATGCTTTGAGTTCTTAACCTCATCTGGGTGGTTAATAAGGAGCAAGTTGTTAGTGGCAACAAGCAATTTCTTCGAATTTTTGTGAATAAAATCTGAGGCACATGCAGTGCTATGTTTTAGTAGAGTTCCAGTGCATCTTCATGACTCCAACTTATTTGTTATTGAGCAAACTCTAGGAAAATAAAGTGTAAAGTCAAGATAATAGGTTAGGGTGAGGAAAAGAAAAAAAATCTTAGTGCTTAAATACAACAAAAATTTGTGTCTTACACAGATTCACACCCAAATGGGGGGATTTTGCTATTCATGGTTACTCAAGAATCTGGATAGCAGAGGCTCTCTCTTCATGTATATATCCAATATTATTGAAAAAGGAAGAAGAAATTTGGGGAATTACATACCAGCTCTTAAAGCTTCAAGTCAAGAGTGAGATGTGCCATTTCTGTTGGTCAAAGCGAGTCCATATGATCATGCTTACCTTCAAAGGGAATAAGGAAGTGAAATGCTATAATGCCTGGAAATATATAATGATCAACATAAATGTCTTCACACACAGAGAAAGTGTGGCACAAAATCTTAGGAAATTTTATGATCTCTTCTCAGCAAACCAGGCATCAGAAATAGGTCAGAATGTGACTCAGGGTAGTAGCAATGTGGGTTTTTTGTTTGTTTTGTTTCAGAAATAACACATTATAACCTACAGGGTATCTTCAATCACTCAATTTAAATAAATGTAGAGGTTTCTACCCTGGAATTTCAAGGACTTTTAAAACTTATTTTGAGTTTGTACAGATGGTATAGATTGTTAATTGCTTGATTCACCAGTTTCTACTGAACTAACTTGACAGTGGCCCTTTGATGGAAGAAAGCACAAGTTGAGAAGAAACCAAACTTAGGTCATCATCCAGAACCAGTGATCTACAAGGGCCTGAAATCTGGGCAGCCTCCTCGATAGCTCAGTCAGGCATGAACAAGAATACTTTAGGGCAGTGAGCTGTTCAGCTCTTGATATATTACAGTTGGCACCTATGGAGAGATATCTGAGGTGAGAAATAAGATGCAATTTCAAATACATAAATAAGTCTGCCTGCAAAGTCTTTTTCTCAAGAAGAACATACAATATAACCTTATGAAGCAATGTTCCTTTTCCTTGTCAAATTGTTTTTGTCATCCAAAATAGTCATAATATTTTCTTTTCATAAACCTTAAAATTTTAACTCATGTCTCTTTTAGTTACTTCAATATATACTTCAATATATAATGATTGGATTGAAGCAAATAAATAAATTTAACATCCCATTTTTACTTAATTAAGGCAAGTATAATATACGATTCAGAAGAAATTATTATGTTATGATTCTTTAGGAGAATCATTCAATTGGATAGAGAATTTTAGTGATTTAAGATGTTTTATTCCACGAATTTAAAAATCCCTGATGGCTACAAGTAGGGAATTTGAAGAAATTCATGTCATACGTATTTCTTCTGCATATCCTTTGGAGACATTTATTCTTAGCATAAAATGAAATAAAATTACTTTTATTACACGTATAAGAGATCTGAGATTATGCACCTCAAAAAAAAAAACCCATCCAATTTGACAAGGACATATCTTTTAAAGATTCTTAAATATATCATTTTTATTTTAAAGAAGTAAAGTATCAGTTTTGGTCTTAGAGAAATTATAGGAAAAATGAAAAACAAACTAAATTGATTATCCCTCAAACATGTATTTCCCAGATTCAGATTTAGGAGACCTGGGTTTGAAACTAAATCTACCATTTACTTTCTGTGATCTTTTGTCAAGTTATTTAATTCCTCAGAGCCTCAAATTTCACATACTACTTTGTTAATATTTCACTTATTACTTATGCTAATTTGTACTAAAAGCTGAGACTATAGCCCCAAATAAGAGAAAACCTAGAATACCAAATTACTATTAGGGATAAAACATTTGTATTTGAGGCCATAGAAAATATTTAGTGCCATATAAAGGCCACTATTGGTAAAGTGGTTGGAAAAACCATGGCAAAAATAAAGAAAAATTAAAAGTTCTAGATATACCATAGGTTCTATTTATCAGTAATTGGTAATAAATATTTATTGTATTTGTGCCAAACAAGCATGATTTTCTTTTTTTTAACCTTTTTGACTGAAGGTCATGTTCAAACACACACACGCACATACATACCACCACTTCATTTGAATTCTAGCTGTTCGTTGATTTCTAGCTGTATTGGCCTTACTGTATTAAAAAAAAAAAAAACAGGGAAACTTGATTTCTTTTTAAATTGCCAAAGAAGACATTTTTGCCTTTTTCTGAGTTATTCAGAGTGTTCAGACCAGAGGAGAACAAACAGTTTTTGTCTCTGACATGCAACGAGCAACTTTTAACTTTATGGGAAATGTCATGAAATTATAGCCATGCTTGAACTGAGACTGAGAACCAAGAGGCTGTCTTCTTTATTTCAAAATAAATTTGAGGTCACTGTGGGAGATATATTTCTTTTCACTCATGTGAGAGCCTTGGTTACCTCTTAGAACATGATATTTGCTTTCATCTTTCACCTTAAGTCTGAGCAAATGTAAGACAGTGATATAAATACATCTCTGTCACAGACAATACAAGATACATTGATAATGTTTTCCTCTCTTTCAGAGCAGAGGAGAAAAGATACTTCCCTTAAGCTATTCAAACTGGGTGTGGTCATGTGACTTGCTTGGACCAGTATGAAATGTGAGTGTGTTACTTCCTGGCTAAGCATTTAGTGCAAGGGCTGCTGGGATTGAGGAAGCATGTGCTGATGTGTGGGTGGACGTCTGTGCTTTCCCATTCATGACGGCTGCCCTCCCTCAACAATAAGCCGAGTACACAGTGCACTAAACATGAACAAAAATAAGCCTTTGTTTTTTGAGCCACCACAATTCGGAAGGTTGCTTATTTTCACGTATAGGCAAAGTAAGCCTGATTTATGTACTCATTTCCCCAGCATATTTCAGAGTTATTCTTTTACCTATCAGGCTTCCTTCAGGAAAAGTGGTCAGTGACTCCTTTTTCTATTAATACTTTTTTTTTTTTTTTAAGTGAACCATGAGAGACTATGGACTGTGAAAAACATTCTGAGGGTTTTGAAGGGACTGGGGGGTTGGGGGATTGAGGGTGGGTGGGAGGCTGGGGGAGCCAGGTGGTCGGTTTTATGGAGGGCACGTATTGCATGGAGCACTAGGTGTGGTGCATAAACAATGAATTCTGTTATACTGAAAAGAGATTAAATAAATAAAAAAAATTTTTTTAAGTGGACCTAGTTCTTTTTCCTTACATAGTTATGAGTTCTGAAGGAATAGATTCATGAAAAGATAAGCTAAAAACCAGGATTATTGTAAAAATAACAACAAGAATAAAATGTCTTTTAAAATGGGAGTCCAAGTCAACATTATCTTGCCAGAAAATTAATTGACTGAAACCTCGGATTTCCTTAGCCAGAGTTCAGCTTATAACTCACAAAAAGAGCCTAACATTCTATTTCCCTAATTTTTGGTAAATATGCCTCTTACAGTAAGAACTATTAGATATCTCCACATACAAAGTGATATTATAGGTGATTTCTGCGGCATTCTGTGAAACGGTGTTGCTAATCTCTCATCACTGTCAGTAGCATTTAGAACATTACAATTCATTCCTATTGCTTTTCACTTTACAAAAGCAAAGTGTCTACAGTTGCTTCACCAGAGATAAATTATTCAGCCATTTATAGAATTTCTAATAAGTGCCACACCTGGGATTTGGCATCAGTTTGAGAAAGGATTTGGGGCTGCTGTGCATATTGTAACCAGATGTAGCTCTTTCCTCAATAGTCTACAATCTAGTCCAAAAGCAAAGCTGTGTATAATAACCACCCCCTCCCCCCAAAAACAGTGATGAGTAATTGGTATATATAAATGTGTCAAACCAGTAGTATGGCTAAATGAGAAACAGGATGGTTTGGTGTTTCTCTGGACTGACAATCTCTAATGCTGTAAACAAATCATGTATTCTCTCTTAGAGTCTCAGTTTCTATGTTTGTAAAATGAAAAGATTGGATCAAAAAATATCCAAGTTTCCTGTAAACTCTAAGAAACTATAACTCAGAATTCCAAAGTGCATGGCGGAATTCTATCTTTATAATTTTCTCAGACTTTCTATAGATTTTCTGTTTTTGAGTCTTGATTTCCTTATTTTGATGCAGAATACTATAGTATTAGCTCTGAGTCTGGGTAGACTCAGCATTTGGTTTTGCACATCAAAAGTAAATTTATTTTCACTTAGGCTTCTAGATATGGAGAAACCCCTGGAAAGCAACCTATGCTTGGAGACAACCTAAATCATAGGAGAGAGTTCATGTAGAGGCTACACAGACTGATGAAGACATGACTCACAGAATAGAATGTATTAATGGTATGTTAAAAATAAAAGAAAGAAAACTCTTAGATATTAAATATAAATCACCAAAACTGTTGCTTCTAATCGGAATTCTGAAAATTAGCCTTTATCTCCCTATTTAAATGCATTATATTGGGCACCTGGGTGGCTCAGTGGGTTAAAGCCTCTGCCTTCAGCTCATGTCATGATCCCAGGGTCCTGGGATGGATACCCAAGTCGGGCTCTCTGCTCAGCAGGAAGCCTGCTTCTCCCTCTCTCTCTTTGCCTGCCTTTCTGCCTACTTATAATCTCTGTCTGTCAAATAAATAAATAAAATCTTAAAAAAAAATAAATGCATTATAAGGTTGCCTGAGTGGCTCTCAGTTAAGTGTCCCACTCTTGATTTCAGCTCAGGTCATAATCTCAGGGTTGTGAGATGGAGCCTCACATCCGGCTCTGCCAGGGGTGGAGCCTGCTTGAAATTCTCTCTCTGTCTCTCTCCCTCTGCTCCTTCCACCCCTGCTCCTGTTTGCTCATTCTCTCTCTAAAATAAATAAATAAAATAAAAAATAAATACATTATAATTAAGGTACACCAACCAAAAAGGCCATCTCTAATAGAGTTCCTAAAGTTCTTTGTAGTATTCATTATCAGTCAATTTTGCCATGAGTCATACCATCTTCCCATTTTAAAGTGTGTTTCTTTTCCTGATTCTCCAGGTTATATTCTAAGTATTTATTTCGGTATTCAACTGATTGAATATTTATATTGAATTTTAGCAAAACAAAAAGGACTACACACATATTCCTAGTTTTTGAAAATTACCACACAAGGTATCTGTTAACCATGTTTTCCATTGGAGTTTAATAAATAATTTATTTGATTTGCTGTTTCATCTATTGGAAACATAATTATTGAATTCGTCTTTTTAGTGTTTCTTGAAAAATCATGATGGATTTTTAAAAGATAATAAAGCAAATAGAATGTGAATTAAAATTTTTAATGAATCAATAAAAAGAAAGAACAACAGTGGGGAAAATAAAACAATAAAAATACAATAAAGCAAAAAAGTAAAAGAAAAGTGTTGAAAAACTGAATTTAAACATAATAATAACAAACAATTATATAGTGTCTGCTATATTCCAGACAGTGTTGGAAAGAATTTACAAATATTAACTCATTTAATTTTCATAAGAGCCCCATGAAACAATTGCTACTATAAATCCAAGATAACAAATAATGAGGAAGCACGGAAAATTTTAATGACTTGGCAAGGGTCATGCATTTCTAATAAGTGATAGACTCAGAATTCAAACCCAGCAGTCTGCCACCAGCATTTATTTTCTTAACCACTATATTATAGTTACCTTTATTGAACAGCAGTATAAATGTACTAAATCTTCATTTAAAAGACAAGAACAGACTACATTATAAAAAATAAACAGAGTTTCATTCTGTCAATTGGAATTCACCCAAGATACAAGAACAGGGAGATACTTAGAAATAAAATAGGAAGAGATATATCAAATGAATGCTGACCAAAATGAGGTTGGACTAGTTCTATTAATAGTTATTAACAGCAAATGATGTAGACTTTAACCAGTAGAGATAAAGAGAATTACTTCAAAATGTTAGAAACTTCATTTTACCAAGATGATTAAAAATACAAATATAAACTATATACGCCTAAAACCATCATCTCGAAATAACTTGAACACAAACTGATGGAACTTCAAGGAGAAATTGATAAATTTTTACCTCATTTTGTAATTAGATTCACCAAGCAAAAATACAAAGAAATTTAGAAGATTCAAACAATTCTTTTAAACTGATGTGATCTAATGGGTGTATATGGAAATTACAACCAACAATTGGAGAATACATGAAGCTTGTTAAAATTTGCAGTTGTGCTAGATCATACACGATGTCTCACAAATTTCAGAGGTTTAAAATGCTACAGATCATGACTCCAACCATAATGTAATTTGGTTCATAATTAAAAAATTATGGTTACAAATTAAAAACTGTAATTATAAACAACTTATGAATCAAACAAGAAATCATAATAGATATGAAAAATATTTAAAACAGAGTAAGAAAAATGGTATGTTGAAAGCTTAGGAATACTGTGAAAGTAGCAACAAAATGCAATACTGGCTTTAAGCATTTATATTTAAAATGATGTAGATCTCAAATGATTACACAAAGCAACAAATTTTAAATCTTAAATAAAGAAGAAAGTTTGGAATTATTTCAATGAATGAAAAAATAAGAAAACAATAAAGTTTATAGAATCCATTGAAATAGAAATCCAACAGGGAATGAACACAGTCAAGAATCTCCTTTTTAAGAGAGAGACAAACCAAGAAACAAGCCCTTAACTATGGAGAACAAACTGATGGTTACCAGAGGGGAAAACAAGGGTGGGAGGATAGTTGAAATAGTGATGGGGTTAAAGGAGGGCACTTGCTGTGATGAGCAACTGGGTGTTGTATGGAAATGTTGAATCACTATATAATGTACACTTGAAACTAATATAACATTGTATGTTAAATATAACAGGATTAAAACAAAAAACTTAAAAAAAAAGAACACTAACTCCAAAAGATACCTGCACCCCCATGAGCACTGCAGCATTATTTATAATAGCCAAGATACAGAAACAAGTGTACATCAGTAGATGAATGGATTTTAAAAAATGTGATTATTACATATACAAAAAAATATTATTCAACCATAAAAATAAATGAGATTTTGCCATTTGGGACAACATGGACGAAACTTGAAGGCACTATGCTAACTGAAATATCAGACAGAGAAAGACAAATATTATATAATCCCATCTATGTATGAAAACAAAACAAAACAAAAAAAACCAAGCTCATAGATATAGAGGATAGATTAGTGGTTGGCAGGGAGTAAGGTATTAGCAAAATGGGTGAAAAGAGTCAAAAGGTACAAACTTCCAGTTATAAAATAAATAAGTCATAAGGATATAATGAACAGTATGGCAGCTATAGTTAATAATACTGTAGTGCATACTTGCTAGGTTGCTAAGAGAGTAGATCTTAAAAGTTCTTCCACAAAAGAAAAAAATTCTGTAACTATGTATGATGATTGTAGTGATCATTTAACAATATATACAAATACCAAATTGTTATGTTAGGAAACAGAAACTAATGTTAAAGAGCAATTACCTTCAATAAAGTAATTTTTAAAAATAAATATACCAAAAAAATCTCTTTTTTAAAAAAATAATTACATTGGTATTAGTTGGCTAGATTAAATTAAGGCATAAACAGTATCAGCAATTAAAAGAATTCAGCATACTATCAAAATTTAATGCTGATTAATGTGAAAACTAAGATAAAATAAATACATTCTAGAAAAATAAAATTTACTATCACTGACACAAGAAAAAAGAAATGTACTCAGAAAAAGAAAATATTCCTGCAAAGAAACTATCAAGCCCAGTTGTTTTATGGTTAGGCAAAACTAAATTTTCACAGGTAATTCCAATTTTAAACAAAATCTTCTGCAGAATAGGAATGTAAATAAGGTAGAAGAAAACACAGTGCATGTTATGATGCTAGTAAAATGTTGACACCAGAAGTATAAATAGTATAAGGAAAAATAAGTTTATGTCATAGAAGTAAAAATCACAAACTGTATGTAGCTATATATAAAGGAGATAACACATGAACTTTTTGTTTATGTCTGTAAGATGTGTGATAACTTATAAAAGAAAAATAACAAACTACCTTAAATATTTTATTTATTAAGATACTTTTTTGAAAATACCAAGTTTGTAACTCATCAGGAGGGAGGAATGAAATGCACTGGTTTAGATGAGGCATGCAGGGAAACCCATAGAGCAGTAAAATTTTTATATCTTATGATAGTGGTGAGTGCATAAATGTCTTTGTCATTATTAAACATTAACCTGGGCATAGGCATTTACTACCCAATTGTGTAAAGATAATTGGACATGTGAAGAATTGTGGATTAGGAGTCCAGAAAACTGATTTCCAGGCTGTTTCCTTATAAGCCATTGGGCATTTACTTTAATCATTCAGCAAGTTTTATCAAGAATGTAATTTTATTTTGGAGTCAACCAAAGAGAATTATGGTGTTAGGTGGTGGAAGGGAGTCAAGGAAGGAAGAGGAGTCCATTTCTGGATGTCTAAAGTATTTTTTCTTTTTTCTTTTTGCTGCTTTCATGAAAAGGAAAATGTAAGATCTTTTTCTGCCCTGTTGCTTTAAAATTGCTATTTAAAAATAGCAATGGGAAACTAGGTATCATTTAAAAAATATCATTTCATTCCTTCACTAGTCATTTTCAAAACATTTCCTTAACTCCCATTGTTAAAGGTTAAAGTCCACACACTCTTGAGCTGAGCTGAATAATATTATTATAATCCATTTTTCAGGTTCTCTCCCTTTAATCTCTCCTATGAATCCTCAGTTCAGATTGATTTAGTATTTCTCAAATGATTATTTGGTTTTCCTGCTCTTTGGTGTATTGCTGCTACATTCATAAGGCAGAAGGCATTTTCTCATCTTCATGTATCAAAATACCACAAATTCGTCAGAATCCTGTCAGTTTCACTTTCTGGAACATATTTGTCCCTTTTCTAAACTGCTAGATAGCAGAAGAGTGTGAGTACAAGGTGATCAAATGGACTTCACCAAGGGGGAAAAAACTCTTTTAGTATCTGATGAAACCAGAAACATTTAATGTATGGATTAATTGTAGTAGCATAAGTATGAAATTTATAAACTAACATTTATGACATGGGTTAATTTTTCTTTGATTGTAGGGAAGTATGATTAACACATAAGACTCAGGACATCCTTATCCCTATTTTTCCATCTAAGATTTATCTTATAAAAAGGTAGTTTATATTAGAACCCACTTATTAGGGTTACTGTGAAGATTAAATGAAAAATATATGTAAATTTTAGTTATATGTGAAATCGTAAAAATACCATCCAGGGGCGCCTGGGTGGCTCAGTGGGTTAAAGCCTCTGTCTTTGGCTCAGGTCATGATCTCTGGTTCCTGGGATCCAGCCCTGCATTGGCTTTCTGCTCAGTGGGGAGCTGCTTCCCTGTCTCCCTCTGCCTGCCTCTCTGCCTACTTGTGATCTCTGTCTGTCAAATAAACAAGATCTTAAAAAAAAAAAAACAAAAAACATCCAACCCACAGTGAGTGCTTTGTGTGCTAGTTACTTTTAGCTAGGCTATTTTTTTTTTTTCAAAATTAAAGGCCTATTTTAATAGAAAACTGTCCACTTTCACTTCAGAAATTAATTCTTATAGCCCAGCATTTACTCTCTACACAAAAATTATCAAATAAAGAGAAGGCAAAGCAAAACAAAATAAAACAAAACATTCTGCTGACTCCCCAGTGCATGTATTCTCTTACACATTTTTTGTCCTCCTTACCAGCTTTATTAATTTCAGTAGAGCAAAAGTGCTGTATATGTTCCTAAGTTTTCTTTATTGTTAATAAGATTACAAGATTTTGTGTTTATGTTTACAGCTCTATGTCCAATGTCAAAATAGAACCTAGCAATAAATAAAATGAAATAAATATTGTTTAATCTCTGAGATAACAGCAACAAAACATTATTTCCCATACAAATTTAATAAATTATCTCTGATTAAATAAACTCACCAAGTGAATGTGAGTTTCTCATTCTTACGTTCTTTTGCATCATTCATATATACAGACAAGAATTAACAAATATTTGAGTAGCACTTGCCATATTAAAAAGAGAGATCAAGGTAAATCTCCTCAAAAGTGACAAGGAATGTTGAGAGAACAGAAGATCAATTTTTGAAGTTTTGGAATTTTCTGCAGAGTAATTAGAAAAATATAGAGTATCCTTAAAACAAATATACAGTTCTACCAAAAAAGCACAGAAAAAAAATAAAAGAGTTCTTAGAAATTTAAGTATGATTTTCAATATAATTATAATTATAGGCATAGGAACCTGAGTAGTAAATCTGGGATTATTTCCCAAAATGTAGAACAAATATCAAGGGGAATAAAAATTAAAAATGTTAATAGAAAAGTACATTAATTCAGAATGCTCAAAATGGGATTTATGGGAGTTTCAGAAAGGGAGAACAGTGAAAAAAAATGAGAAATTTATCAAAGAAACAATATGAAATTATTTTCCAAAGTGAAACGGAGATATGTTTCTAAAAATTAAAAATCTTACCAAGTTCAAAGCAAAGTAAATGACAAAAGACCTGTATTTCACGCTTAACTACATGTTGAAAAATTTCTCCATACTGAGGGGGTAAAAAGGAGATAGAAAAAATAACAAAGAGAGAGGTCAGGTATTTGATTAATATTTTGGTTGTTAGGGACGCCTGGGTGGCTTACTCCATTGAGTGTCTCCCTTCTGGTCATGATCCCAGGGTTCTAGAATGTAGCCCCACATGGAGCCCTGTGTTAGGTTCCCTGTTCAGTGGGGAGCCTGCTTCTCCTTCTCCAGCTCCCTTTGCATGTGGGCTCCCATGCTCTTGCTCTGTCTCCCTCTCTGTCAAATAAATAAATAAAATATTTAAAAAAAAAACAACCTTTGGTTGTTAGAACCACAATTACTAAATTCCCTTAACAATCTTGAGAAGATTTGGAACCAAAAATTAGGTATGCAAGTCAAATTATCAGGGTGTGAGCCATGTGATGACATCTACTGATATGCAAAGTCTCAAAAAGTTAACAGAGAAATTTGCTTAGAAAGTCATAGCAAGAGGAATGTAAATAAAATAGATTATAATATTTGATCTAGGAAAGAATGAGATCACACACGTGGATTAATAAGGTCCCACACTGTCAGCTGCACAGCTGGACTTGAGAGCATTATATGCAGACATATTGAGAAGAACTTCAGGAGGGAGAGTCTTGAGAAAAATAAAGCATTCCATAAGCTAAAGGGTATGCTTCAGAATTTTGAAGAAGTTTTGATTATGATTAAAATAAAATGCAAAAATTAAAAAGACTCAATTGATATTAGGAAAAAAAACAAAACAAAAAAAGACAAATTTTAGTGATCAACTTGACTAGTGAATGATATTAGCAGATTTATAAAAATACACATAGTAATCATTGCTTTTCTTCTTTTAAAATCAAACTATTTTATATGAAGTAGAAAATATGTAATTATGGCACAGAACAAAATGTCAATATGATTAACTTTAAAATATGAAAATAAATATACAATTTAAAGAGATTGGACAGGTTAAAAGGGTGCAGAGAGAAGATGCCCTAAGTGAAGGGCCAAAGTGATGCCATTCAAGGCGGCAGCCCTTTTGCTGTTTACATTAAGCTGAGGACATTCCAAAGCGGTTCCCACACATGCAAATAAAGGATGGGACAAGAACCAATAGAAATGGTTCCTACACATGCAAATAAAGGATGGGACAAGAACCAATAGAAATGGTTACTACATATGCAAATAAGGAATCGGACATGAACCAATAGAGGGTGATTCTCCATATGTAAACGAGGGACCAAGTGGGAGCCAATCGGGGTTATTGCCCTATATGCTAACAAAGGATAGAAAAACAACCAGTAAGGAAAAACTCCTTGTCAGCAGTTTTTCCTAACTGACCAACCCTCCTCGGATAACACAGCTTAAGTCACCTCAGACACCAATCATTTTCAAGGTCACCTACACATGTAACTATGTGACAATGTACTATCTGCATGTAAAATTGCCTATATAATCTCTGTAAAATTCCAGCGGGGGCCTCCTCCTGAACTCCGCTGTGTCGGTGTGTAGGACGAGGTCCAAGCTGCAGCCCACCTGCCTGAATAAAGCCTTGCTTTTGCATTTCGGAACGTCTGGCTCTTGGTGGTCTTTTTGGTGGTGGTCTTATGATCTGGGCATAACACTAAGAAAGATAAAAATATAATTTATTCATGAAAAAGTGGGAACTCAAGAAATGCCACGTATGGATGAAGAAACCAGATGTAAAGCTATACGTGCATTGTTGAAAGTTACATAATATATTGTTAATTGTGTTCATCTATGATAGAAATCCAAAATATCTTTGGCTTGACAGTAATGATAGTTTCTCTCTCTCACACACATTCAGTAAGTCCTGAAGGTAATGGTCCAATGCAAGTTATCGTGGATGTAGAATGTCACTGGAGTTTGGGGACCTTCTGTGTGTTATGCTCTCTTTAGGGCTTGGGTACCATCTTCAAGACTACTTCATGACAGCTCTATGGAGACCACCAACTCTAGAAGTCCTCTGAGCAGGAAGAAAAAGGAAGGAATAAAAGCAAAAATAGATGTCTGCCATTCCAGGTAAGGCACCATCATTTAAGAACACTTAAAGCTCCACTCCAGGATTTGTGCTCACATTACATTATGCCCCTGCTAACTAAAAATTCTCTCTCTCTCTTTTTTTTTTTTTTTTTGTCTTGGAATATTACTACTGCAGTTTAATTTTGCTTTTTCTGTTGTAGTTTTATTTTTACAGAAGATAGGACAATGGTTTTTGGGTGTGAAAAACTAGTCATTTCAGCTATACAATGATAACCCATGTAAGTAAAAATAGGATTTTAATGATATTGCGCAAGTGAGCCAAACTCACTCTTCATTGTAGGAAGTCAATATTTACTAAGCAGATGGGTCAATTTACATTAATACAGGCCATTGTTTAGGGATAATGGTTCATTTTGCTCTAAGAATTAAAAATGTAAACAGATATTCAAAACAGTTAACTTGCTCTTCAGGAAACCATTGAAATGTTTAGGATGACCTATTACAATAGTGGTAGCTGAAACTAGCAGGTACCAGAGCAACATCAGTTTGGAGTAACTTATGATCAATGATAATTCTACTATACTGTTATCTTTAAAAACTAGTAGGGAAATAAGCATTCAGTTAGGAATCAAAAGAACCTGGGTTCATTGCCAATCCCTTCAACTCAGAGTTTCTCAGACTGAGCACTGTTGACGTTTTGTCCCAAATGATTGCTTGATGTTGGGAGCTGTTCTATGTGTTGTAGGATGTTTAGCAGCATACCCATACTCTAACTACTAGATTCCAGTTGCGTTTCCCCCTAATTGTCACAAAAATGTCTCCAAACATTGCTAAGCGTCTCCTGGGGGTTGAGAACTACCACTTCCAACTCCTGGCTGTGAAAATTAAGATGAATTAATAAACCCCTGTTGGGGAATAATTTCTGTGTTTGTGAAGAGGACCAGTAATACCTATCACACAGGGTAGCTTTGAGGACTAATGAAAAAATAACATAAATAACAAAAAAAAAATGTAAATAGAAATGATTGCATCTGAGACAAGATTGGAGACAGATGTAGGGAAGAAATTTGTCACTTTTCATTATAAAGTTGAGTGTTGTATTATTTGACTTTTTTTTTAAACTTATATTATGAAATAATTTAACTATAAGGGGACCAGTTTAGTGGTTTTCCCCCAGGACACTAAACTACTCCTTACACTCAGCACGATTTTGTGGGGATGTCACTGATAACATAGATGAGCTTGGGGAAGATCGTAATCTGTAATATCAAAGCTTTTGAAATATAAAACATTATTCAAGAACAAAGTGTGACTTTCGACTTATTCAAGGCTTTCTTATGGCCAGCTTAAATTTAAATTTATTCTTTTATTTTTTTAATTTAATTTTAGGCATTTTATATTTTTGATGATGGTACAAAAATAACCTTTTGTCACAATATGTAGGAGCATTGCAATTATACATAGTAACAACAGTGATGGTCATGTTAATTTTATAAATAGCATTTTAGTTGTTGCTCTTGAGTTTCTTACGGATGCATACGTGGTCATCAGCAAATAATTAACACCATTAAAAACTTAATTGCAAAAAAAAATCTTAATTGACACTGGTGAGACTTTCAAAATAATTTTAAGTGGTATTAATCACAGTGGATACTTACACCTGACTTTGGTGGTAAAGCCTCTTCTCCTACCCCAATTAAAAGAGCTTTTTTTACCCAAAATCAATATTCTCGTTTTTGAAAGATCCACACCCACCCCACCTGAGCACATTCTCCATTTCCACTACCATCACTACAGAGTTACTAGATTATTTTTCATTAAAAATAAATATTATATTTTTAGGTTTTTTTGTCAGCTATTTAGTTATTATCACTTTGCTTATAGTCTATTAACATGGTATATTTCTGTAAAAAAAATGAACACACACAAAAACACTCATGGAAATAGGTTTATTTCTTTCTGTTTTAGTAATTAAAACAGTTAAGTAACATGAAAGTTATCTTTTCCTTATAATATTGCAATGAAAATTAGCCAAATATGGTTCCTTTTTGTGAAATATTCCTTTTAAGGTTTTCTTACAGCCTTTTGTTTGGAGTGTCAGGGTACATTTATATCTGCCCAGTCAACTTTGAGCAGAAAACTTAAAATTAGGTGCAACTTGTTCTCTCAAACCTCCTCTACACTTATCTTTTCTGTGGGGTCCCCTAGCTGTCTTGGATAGTAATTGAAGATTAATGGCCTGGTCTCCTCTTCAGCCCCTATTCCTCTGCACTTAGATTTAGTGGAAACAGGCCCTACTCAGTTAACATCTTTTTGCTCTGGTCTGATGCTACATCTGCTTTGTTACTCCAAATTAAGATATTTATGAAGACTCCTCACTTACCTCTAGAATGCTGCATTGCTCTGGAATTATGGAAGATGTGAGTCAAATGATGGTGCCCTTCATTCAATAAATAGAGACTGAGAGTCCCCTGTGTGCCTAGCAGTTCACATTTGTAAGCTGAACTCAACAGGCTGTTCCTTGCTTACTTGTAGGTTAAAGATGTTTTTAACTTCTGTGTTGCATTTTATCATATCAGCCAGGCAGTATTTTCCATTATATGGTATACGACTGTTACCATTTTCAATATAGTACAGTTGATTTATTTGTTTGATTTTATTTATTTTTTACCCATTTCATTGGACTTCAGGGACAGGTTAACTCAAATTCAATGGTATTCCTTCCTAAAGCCTCTACTCACCTTTTTTCTAAACCTTGTCTCACCTTGACCTTCAGAGTATGTGCTTTTATACCTACTAAGTTATGTGGCAATTTCTGTTCAGTGGTTTGCAAGTGAAGGGCTAAAGTGATGCCATTTACAGGTGGAAGCCATTTTGTTGTTTATATTAAGCTGAGAACATCCCAAAGTGGTTCCTCCATGTGCAAATTAGGGATTGGACATGAGCCAATAGGAGTTGTTCCTCCATATGCAAATGAGGGATCATATATGAGCCAATAGGAGTTATTGCTCTATATGCTAACAAAGGATAGAAAAACAACCAGTAAGGAAAACTCTCTGCCAGCAGTTTTCGGAACTGACCAACCCTCGTTGGACAACACAGCTTAAGTAACCTCAAAAGCCAGTCATTTTAAAGGTCGCCTATACATGTAACCATGTGACTATGTACTCTTTGCGTGCGAAATTGCCTTTATAATCCTTGTGAAATTCCAGCTGGGGGCCTCCTCCTGGACTCCGCTGTGTCAGTGTGTAGGATGAGGTCCGAGCTACAGCCCGCCCACCTGAATAAAGCCTTGCTTTTGCATTTCGGAACGTCTGGCTCTCGGTGGTCGTTTTGGTGGTGGTCTTGCGATCTGGGCATAACACAAGTACTTTAGGAACCTGGCTCATTTCTTTCCTGAGTCTTTTGGTTTCTTTATGTCCCTCATTTCATTCTTCTTGCCCAAGCCCCTTAGATCGCCTTCATGAATGAAATTTGCATATTGCAGACAGATCTGGGTGGTGTTGGGGCAGAAGATCAGACATGGCATTTCTTTAATGCAACATTCCCAAATTTACAGAGCTCTGTGCAGAGGAGCTTCCACATTCATTTTGTATTTTGCTCCTTGCGGTAGTCTCTGGAATAAACAATGACACACGTAATGATCTGCATGTTCAATAAAAATTCCAGACACTGTACGACTTAGACCAGTTTGTATCTTTGTTGAGACTTTTGAAAGATAAATTCTAAACAAGAAAAAATTGTGACTCACCATTTATTCCATTTATTCCAATTGTTTTGAATTAGGTGAAACATTGTAATGTTTTACTCTGTTTATTCCATATTGTGATATTCCAGAGTATATGCTTAGATATTCATTCAATATACTATGTTTTTAAACACACAAAATAGTATTGAATATGTCATTTGACATTCTTAAATTTAACAGTGGCCTTTAAACCAAAGATGTGTTGACTTTAACAAGTATAAATGTGTGTGTGGGTGGGGGGAAGGAATCTCCTATTTTAAGTCTTACATTTTATGCATGAAAGAAGTGCATATTATTTTAAGATAATTCATATGATTTTTATACATATTAAAAAGGTGAAGGTAAGTGTGGACATGTTTTTTTTTTTATTTTTTTAAGATTTTATTTATTTGACACAGAGAGAGAGATCACAAGTAGGCAGAGAGGCAGGAAGAGAGGCAGGGGGAAGCACGCTCACCGCTGAGCAGAGAGACTGATGCGGGGCTGGAACCCAGGACCCTGAGATCATGACCTGAGCTGAAGGCAGAGGCTTAACCCACTGAGCCACCCAGGTACCCTAACATGGTTATTTTAAAGAGAGACTTTGATTTCAGCTGTCTGTTATTACTCATACTCAGGATGCACCAAGGTCTGGCTACTTTTGAATGCCCAACACTAGGACACTTGACTACAGATCAAAGTCAGAGAGTCTAAATTTTTAAAGCAACTTACTAAGTATGCAGCCTAATGAACTCTGTTGTTTCATAACTATAAATTTTTACTGCTATTTCACTGTGACCACATTCTGCTCTTTCTTGGTTTATTAATTTCTATCTATCCCAATTCTTTTCACCAAATCACTTTAATTGCCTACCATGCCACTGAGAGAAAAGCATGTACTCACCTTTCCAAAAGTTCTTCCTGGTGCTGACTTCATTATACTGATATTATGTCAAGATAGTATATACTTAATTTGTACATATATTGAAATTAGTATGTGTATTATATTTGCTCAGAAGAACACTGTTAATATAACATCTTGCTGAGTCTGTCTTACATGCACAGATTTTGAAATATATTTTGTAATTCATCTTATTTATACTATGTGGATGTTTTGAATTTCTTCACATGGTTTGGTATATTTTTTTTTGCTTAATCTTGTTATGCAGTAAATGGTTAAAAGGTTGAAAAAAAGGGGGAGAGCTTGTCTGGGAAAGGAAAAACAATGAAACTTAGTCAGGCACCCTTCCCCACCAGTGTCTATTAAAGCTCTGTGCTTCTTGTGAAAAGGTTTTTTCTCTGTGCTCCTTTCACCAGTAACCTTTTCAGTCTTCATTCATCATTTCCTTAAAGAATATTTCCCCTTGTCCCCGGCTGTCCTGTTGGAATTTTGATTATAAAGATGATATTTCTGTTTATTCTCATAACCAATTAGCCAACAAAAAATAGACATTTAGCTGGCTTTTGCATTATAAAAAGAAATGCTGGATGGTGTAGCACCCCACTGACACCTGTCAAGTCAATTCAAGAGTAATTTATTGAGCTTTTTATTCCGTTTCTAACTCTGGGCCAAGTACTCTGTGGAATACCAAAAATATAAAGAGAAACTCCTGCTCTAAAATAGTTTGTGTTCTACTATTGAAAGCGTGACATACACACAGTGCATGCTTAAAGAACAATGTAAAACTGGTTAACAAAATGATGATATTCTGGTAGAGATTCCTGGGAAACAGAGTTATCAATGTGGACATATCGGGGAAAGGTAAAACATAGCAAACCACCAAATGCTAGTAATTTCTCCCATGAGAAAATCAAATTTAGTGAATAATATTTTAGTGAACTTAAGTATTATCAAGAATAAGAGGCATAGGAATTTTAGATTTATTAAAGAGTAAAAAAGTGTGCATGTTAGAGTGAATGAAATATGTTGTATTAATATTTGTGTTATAATATTTGTAAATAAGTCTTTTTTGGCATATTAATGAGTCAGTCTAGTCCATGGTCTTATTAAAGTTTAATTGGCGCATCAGTGTGACTAAAACACTCCACTTGGATGTCTTTTTACATCCCTCCCTCATATGATCTATGCAATCCTGGTGGCTCCTCTTTCAAATACATCCCAGTGTTATCACATTTCACAACTTCTAACATGGTGATACTGGAGCGAACACTGACCATCATCACTGGGCTACTACAGTGGCCCTGTATTTTGTTCTCAGTTTTCAAACATCCTAACCTAAAATCTGTCCTCCGGGAAATAGCCAAAGTGACCTTCTCAGAACCTAAGATAAGTGATGTTGCTTTGCTACCTAAATGCTTGCCAGGTTTCTCACTGTGTTCACAATAAGCTCCAAGCTATTTACAACATCCCATCTTTATTGCCCCTGCCTCCTACTCTGGTTTAATCCAAGGTTGCTCTTCTCCCACTCATTTTTCCCCAGTCACAGTGAGATGCACAGTGTTCATGGAATACCTGGCCCCTAATGGCCCTGACATCTTTACAGTCTCACAGCCACTATTTTCTCAGTGTAAACAGCTCTCTCAGCAAGATATTGCAGTGGATAAGAATATAGACTGTGAAGCCTGATGTCCTGGTTAAGGGCCCACTTTTGACACTTACTAGGTGCATGACCATGGGAGCATCACCTAGTTCCTGACACTCTCACTCTATCTCAAAAATGAAGATAATATTTGCACCTACTCCTGAGAGATGTGAAGGGGGTAAGTGATTTTATTGGTGTTATGTGCTTTGAAAATGGAGAAGGGAAAAAAAGTGGCTACATAGAATGTGTCATTGTTACCATGCTTATTGTCAGATCTCTTCTTAAATATCACCTCTATAGATCATTCTCTGTCTACATTTTGTAAAATAGACACCCTTTACTTCCTCCATTTTCTTAACTTGCTTTATTTTTTTATAACATTACAAGTACCAAAATTGTAATATTTCCTTACTTTTTTGCTTGCGTATTACCTGTCTTACCTTCCAAAATGTTTTATGAGCACATGGACTTTCCCATTCTTGCTCAGCTACTTATGGGAACATTGTCTAGCACATGGAATGTACATACTAAATATGTGTAAAAAGAAAAGGAGAAATTGCAGTTCTAAAATACAACTTTAAAAATGTTGGTGATTTTTTTGTTTTCTAGCCAATATTCCACCAAGCACTGACCTTGTGAGATATACAAAGAATCACAAAATGCCATAACCCAGGTTATATTTTCCCTGCTCTGATCAAATCGCATTCTTCCAAAAGAGCAGGTGAGCCAGGAAAGACCTGGGGTTTTTTGTTTGTTGTTGTTATTGTTGTTTGTTCTGTTTTTGTTTTGTTTTTACATGATGTGATATGAAGCATCCTGAAAGTTCTACCTCAGTAATGTTACTGCCAGGCTTAAAATACCAACTGTTTGCTAGTTGGTCCATTTCTAAAAAGTCTCTACAGTATCAGTGTTTTAAGACATGTGCTGCTTATGGGCAGAGCCCCAAGGATGCTTTTAGGAGTAAGAATCCACAGAGCTAGGACTCTAAATATTATAAACATACTATTTGAAATTATTAAGGAAAATATAAAACATATAAGGGTAGGTTCCAAAGAAATATGTGGATTCATCTGAATATTTGAAATATATAAAAAAATTTAAACTAAAAATTTTTGGTGATGGTGCCTCAAACAGTTTAATTCTGAAACACTTCTCACTGTGCATAATAATGTCAAACCTGTACCTAACTGCTTCAATAATAATTTATGGTTTTAATCCAACTTCTTCACAAACAGAATTTTCCAGTATTCATTAATTATAAAAGAAAAACAGAAAAGCTAGCCACTGAGTATGGATTTTGCATGATACATCCTGTTCATGTTCCCTGCCATCACTTATTATGCTAGACATGTCTCTCTGGACTCTGTTATTTATTAGAACATGTAGAATATTTGGAACTGAATCTCTACTTTGTCAAATGTAATTTAGAGTTTATTTGTGGGGTCTCGTTTCAAGAGTCTAATTAGAGATGGTTCTGAAAAATAAAATAAGCTACAGCTAAAGACATGAGTGATTGGTGGCTGAGTACCACAGCCATTATTCATGGAACTTACTGCTGTTTGAGTTCTTGTGCTGTCATGAATTTTTATTCTTATTTTTAATGTGCTCTTAATTAAAATAATTTCCATCTCTTTTAAATACCCATTTATATGGCATAATTTTCCCAAGGTATGGAAAATATTTGAAGTAACCTTAAAGTTGGTAAGTCTGATTTTGTTATGGCTGGGTAGCTCAGTTATTGAGCAAATGAAGCCAGCATGATCCAATGATCACAGGAGCTCCTTCACCTGGCACAGTCATGGGCTAACTCTCCTGCTCTACTAAAATAGATCAAATATGTTTATTTGATCCTGAGAGAAATGAGATGAGAATTTATGGATAGGCTTGTGAATAGTACTATCCTTTACCTTGACAGAGCAATTTAAAGCATTTATCAGTGGGTATAGGGTGAGCTATGAGACAGAGTATGTCACAGGTCCTCTTTGTTAAGTATTCATGGTTCCAAATATGTCCATGAACACCCTAATAGTCCAGAGAGTATAAGTCCTCAAAAGGTTGATACTCCCCCCTTTCATCTGAAAGAATTCAAATTCATAGTTAAAAAACCCTGCTCTCTTGAGCTGCTAGGAACATCTGCTTAATTAGAGATGTACTACACTATGGACTCACCTAGGAAATACCCAGTCTTTGACCAGTTGACTTACTACTTAAAAATCAAAGCCCTAGTGAGACCAATACCTGCATTATTCAACACTTCTTTCCCATTCAAATGTGAGTTAGTTAGCTCAACTCTATGTGAAAGCCTATTTTTTTTTCCCTTAACCTAGTCAACTGTCTTCAAAGCTTGTCATACAAAAAGTTTAGATGTGAGAAGAGGACATTGTCATTCTGGATCATAGAATGGATGAGATGAAAATGAGAGGAAGCATAGATCTAATGAATTCTATCATCCATACCTTTAAAAAAAAAAGTTATTTGCCCAAGAGAAATGTAAATGGGAAGTAGAAGGTGTTGGGACAAACTTCATGAGTTTGTACAGCTTGCTCCAAACTATGAAAAAAATGGGCAAGCTCTGAACAGATGGGAGAAACTTAAATTAAGAAAGAGAGGATTCTACTGAATACCTAAGATGCTCATAATCGAGCTATCTGGAGGTCCCAGAACAGTGATTCTCAACTAGGGCAGACATGAGCATAGGGTCCATGTTTATGCAAGAATAATGTGAAAGTGAGCTACTTTTCTTTGAAATAGTTGTGTCCTACTCTGCTCTTAAGGTGAGATCAAGAAAAAATATTAAGAAGCACTAGAAAAGAATTTCTTTTGAATTCTATATTTACCAAAAAATAGTGGGCCATTTGGCAAAGATAATTTTAAAAAGTCATTAACCCACTGCATTTTACTAGTTGTGGATTTGATTCTCATTTTTCCAATCAAATAAGAAGACTACCGTAACACCTGAACACAAAATGAATTCTGAGGTTATTTCCTTATAAACAGACTTTAGGACTCATAACATTACTTGAGAAGAAAAAGCCAATTAATATTATTATGTAAGGTGTGTGCCTTTTGTTGTCTAACCTCAAGACGTCAAGTTGCTGTTATCACTTTCTTCTCTCACATCTATGCTTTCTTCTTTATGGGCTATTTTCTGTTTTTCCTTAAAGATGACCAAAACACCATCACGTACCTCCATATCCCAACTTTGGCCATAAAAGAAACAGAAATACAAGTGGTAGTTTTGAGGACAAAAACCCATTTCTCAGTTTTGTTCTATGCTAACCCATATAATCTAACTACCAGATTAGCCACCCTCAATATTGAACTGAGATCTGAATAAGGATAAGAAATTACATGGGACGCCTGGGTGGCTCAGTTGGTTAAGCGGCTGCCTTCGGCTCAGGTCATGATCCCGGTATCCTGGGATCGAGTCCCGCATCAGGCTCCTTGCTCGGCAGGGAGCCTGCTTCTCCCTCTGCCTCTGCCTGCCTCTCTGTCTGCCTGTGCTTGCTCTCACTCTCTCTCTCTCTGATAAAAAAAAAAAAAAAAAGAAATAACGTTTTGGATGCATAAGGTAAGGTGGGAATAAATTAGCAAAAGGAAGCAAAGAGAAAGAAGATTTCAGAGAAATTGGTTTTTCCCAAATTAAATGAGAATAATCTAGAAAAAGATTATTTCTGAATCTCATATTGTAATCGGTGCCAAGGAATAGTTACTGCTTATTTTGGAAATAAACTAAGGGAAGTGCCTTTGTCTAGAAGATAAATAACTATCTTGAATCACGTACTTGAATTAACTTTGTCCTGCATCTCAGTAGGGTTACTAAGGAAACTAGTAGCTTGAATTCTCCTCTTATTTGCAGTTTCCTTTTGTCAGTTGACCATCTTAACCAGTTTTTTTATGTTTCTTTTCTACCTGCCCTCCCTGTCATTTCCATACACACTTATAATACTGATCCTTCCACCTGTAGCTTTCAACACCTTGTTTTAGTAAAAGTAAAGAGAAAATTGCTGTAAATAAGTAACGTCAAGTGCACCTGGGTGGCTCAGTTGGTTAAAGCCACTGCCTTCAGCTCAGGTCATGATCCCTGAGTCCCAAGAGCTCCGCGGGGAGTCTGCTTCTCCCTCTGACCTTTTCCCCTCTTGTGCTCTCTATCAGTCTCTCTCTTAAATAAATAGATAAAATCTTAAAAAAAAAAAAAAGTAACCTCAACAATACAGTGAGTTAAAAAGAAAAAAAAGTTTATTTCTGTCTCACAATCCCAAGACTGGTCCTAATCCTAATTACCATCCAGGGATTCAGTTTTTATTCATTTTGAAATGCTGCTATCCACAAAGCTGTTGCTTCTCATGGAAAAGGAAGGAGAGGATAAGCCAGGCCACATTCACAACTTTTATGTTGATGATGAGGCAGAAGCTACAAATATTACACTGCTTGCATCCCTTTAAACAATATTTAGTCAAATATCCAAATCCAAAATACAAGAGAGGTCACGGAAATATTGTCTTTTCCTGGGAATTCATGCTTCCAGCTAGAATTCTGTTGCTATAGATTAAGTGTAGAACTGATTTCCTTGGCCAACCATCCATCTTTACTACATTTTTTAATATAAATAATTGTTTATATTAATGATTTTCTAAAATTCACTATATATATGTTGTAGTTATGTACTGCTGAATTTTTAAAAATTACCCTGAAGCATAATAGCTTAAAACAACAAAACTTATTAACATTTTCTGAGCATTGGGAATCCAGGACCTAGGTGGTTCTGGCTCAAGGCTTCCCATGAGGTTAAAATCAAGCTATTGGCTAGAGTTGTAACATCTCTAAAGCCTTTGCCCTGGTAGCATGTGCTTCTAAGATGGTGCACTCACATGGCAGCTGGTTAGAGTCCCCAGTTCCTCACAGGCTTTTGGCTAGAAGTCCCAGTTCCTCTCCACATTGGCCTTTCAACAGAGCTCAGAGAGCTTCTGGAGTATCCTAAGATATGGCAGCTGCCTTCCTCAGAGTAAGAAAGAAAGGTAGGAGGGAAGCGGGATGGGATGGGATGTAAAGAAAGAGAAAGAAAAGAGGAATAAAAAGGAGAAGAAGGAGAAGTAGGGGAGGGGGAAAGGGAACATGAGGTAGAGGAGGTAGAAAAGGGAAGAAGGGGAAGAGGAAGAGAAAAAATCCAAGATGAAAGCCATACATTTTTATACCCCAGTCTCAGAAGAGACACCCTCACTTCTGGCCTATGCTGCTGGTCACACAGATCAACCCTGTGTGGCTGAGTACAAGGTGAGAGGAGACTATATAAGATTATGAGGAGCAGGTGGTGTCATTGTTGGAAGCCATCTATGATGCTGGCTACTACATCTCTCAATGTTAGGATCCTTCTCTATGTAGTATATAGTTAAGACATTTATGAAGTAATATTTTAGATATAAGATACTCAAAGTATATTAAGATTTCTAGAAACCCCAAATATTAGGGTACAGATCATTTTTTAATGGAGAAGAAACCAGAATATTGGGTCTATTTACCACATAGCTAGGGAAACCATCACAGCATTTTGCTACCAGTACAATACATATTCCTCAATAATGCCTTATATTTCCTGATTTCATTCCTACATCAAATGTTAAATCTCATCTCTCTAATCAAGTAATTATATGTATATATATATATACACACATGTATATATATATATATATTTATATATTTATTTATAGCTTATTATGTTTCATTTCAGTGGTGGAAGGATCCTTTGGAATCCTCCATATCATACAAGTCTGCCTAGATTAATGTCAACTTTGTCATGATAGAGGATCATGAGGTTTCATTAGAATATGAATTAAACTTTCTTTAATCAAGACATAGAGACAGCATTGTTTCTAAGATACAAACATTACTGTTAATCAGCAGACTTGATTCTAGTCCTGACTATAACATGAACTAACTCCATACAGGGGATAAGTCATTTAACTTATGGCAGCCTCAGATTCTTCATTTCTAATTAAGAACTTGAGTATAACCATCCCTTAAGATGATTTCTAGACCTGAATTCCCTTCAATTATTATGATTTTTGGCTCCTGAACTTCCATTTTACCAATGTCAAAGTACAGCAAGAGATAGATTTGTGTTATATGGATGAACACAATGCAGAATGTGGATAGACCAAGGCACATAGAAATTTGCAGTTCCAGATTGTGCAAAACCCTCTACTCTCTACACCACAGCATTTTCACTTGCAAAGTAATGATTGATCTTTAATCCCTTCCTGACCAGCTAGATAAGTGGACTTACAAAGAACTAATAAAATGGACTCTGAATAGAATACAAGTTCTGAATGATTAACAGTAAACTGGGAAAATCCAGGCCTAGAGGGACTGGACCACTTTCTACCCAAATGAGAAGCTGGGGGTAGTGTTGTCTGTTTCCTCTTTTCCCAAGTTTACAGGACTCTGTCTACACTGTAACATAATCTAAGGAAGTTGAAAAGATACACAAAGGATTTTTCCTGCTTAAATTAGCTTCCAAATACTTGATATTAAACTTGACCTTAACATAAAAAGGTATTAAAACCAGACTGAATTTAGCTCATATCCAAGAATATTTTTCAACCTGTCTCTTTTCTTTGTACTCAACTCTTCTCCATATGCCCACAAATTTTCTTCACACTTAGAGTGACTGCTTTTTTTTTTTTTTCTTTCCTAAAGCCATTGTACTGGTAATAGCCTTTCTAAAATCCCTGGGTTCCGTCTACCTCTCCATATTTTTGAATTTGTAATCTCAAGACATTTCTGTCCTCATCACCCTGATTACTATTCTTTAATTTCTTCGTCACTTCTGTCGCAGTTTATTTACACTTGTAATTTCATTATGTGATTTGTTAAAGTTCTTCATGACACTTGATTGTATTAAAGGTGCTCTGTCTAGTTTTACAGTGCGATGCAGCTTGCCCATTCAGACTCAAGTGCTCATATGGCACTTGCCACTTTATCCTCAGCTAGAGAACTGGTATTGTTTCAAGATTGCCTCTTGGAGATGTTATAAGTATTCTGAAAGGTGAATGGCCAGGTGGATCAAGAGACCTAGGTTTTATCCCAGGTTTTCCCATCACAGGTAACTTTGCTGTTGTTTTGTTTTCTTTTCTTTTTAGTCCACTTCAACAACACTTACCAAATACGTATATAAGCTAGGCTCTGTACTTAAAGTTCAGGATACAGAGATAAGTAACTGTTCCCTCACCTAAGGGCAGACATGTTAAGACAGGATGGCAACACAATGCAAAAAAACAGTGATGGGGTCTTGTTCTAAGTCCCACAAAAAGAACAGTGATGGAGTCTTGTTCTAAGGAACATACATAGCTTACCTATGGAGTTGGAAATCTCTCAAAGAGTAGGTCACAAATGACCTGAGATGTCTTTTGTAGAGAAGCAGCAATTTGCTAAGCAAAATGAAAGAAGGAGTCAGATAAGATAGGAAGGGCAACATGGGCAGGAATTAGGAGAACAAGTTATAATTTCTTGATGAGATGAAGAAATAATACAGGTCGCTGGATCGCCCTCCCACAGTCAGCTCCACTGAAACTAGAGAGGGAAAAGAGATGCACGGATCTTTGAATCTTAGAAATTATGCGAGGGATGCCTGGGTGGCTCAGTTGGTTAAGCCGCTACCTTTGGCTCAGGTCCTCATCCCAGAATCCTGGGATCGAGTCCTGCATCCGGCTCCTTGCTCAGCGGGGAGCCTGCTTCTCTCTCTACCTTTACCTGCCACCCTGCCTGCTTGTGTTGTGTTCTCTCTCTCTCTGACAAATAAATAAATAAAATTAAAAAAAATTTTGCCAGGAAAAAAAAAAAAAAAGGACAGATGGGTTCCTTGACTTAGTATGTGCTCTTGAGATGAAATGGGGATGGTTAAGTGCAGCTGAGATCGGGGGGAAACAGTAGAAACTCTCCTTCCTTTTAGGAGGAAAGTTTTTAAGTTCAGCTCTTACCACTTCCTAGAGTTGCCTTAGAAGAGTCAGAGCAGGCTCTTCTTCCACACAGAAATCATCAGCCCGTGCAGTCCTCTGGATTGCATGGAATTAGGGTTTTCCAAAATACACATCATCTTAGACCAAACCAGATAGAATTTTGAAACAAAGGGAGTCAAGTTTTAGTGTCTACCTTTCCTGTTAATAGTGAGTTTGCCTATTTTTTTAATCTTGTCCACTCCTTTAGAATAAAATTTTTTACATCTGACCCCTAGGAAAATAACCTATATGCAGTGCCTCTATTGTAGAATATTCTTCCAAGAAATAACATTCTCTTTTCAGTAATGATATATTATTTCTTTCATATTTCACATTCAGTCTTCCAGCAAATCTCACTGGCTTTCCCTTCAAAAAAATAGTCTAATTTTCAAAGCTTCTCAAAATCATCACCAATTACTTTCTGGTTTAAGCCTCCCGCAGCTCTCACCTGAAGTATTATAGAAGTTTCTGACTCTTCACCCTGGCTTCCTCTGACTCTCAGACCAGTGCTGATTATTCTTGGAACCACAGCCAGGGTGAGCCTACTGAAACATAAGTTAGATCAAGGCTCTTCTTTTCATGAAACCTAGCTCCTTTCTTAGGGCTAAGAGTCAACTCGAATTTTCTCTCTTACTCTAGGATTTTGATTGTCTTTATAGGAACAGTATGTTTTAGCACCAGAGCTAAAAATCACTGTCCCTTGTGTACATAAGTTGCATGTTGACTGGTCTTTAACAAAAGTGAACTGCATTTTACCTGCATCAGGTATAAGGACTGATGGCTTCCAATTTATACAAATAAGCTACTCCAAATATATAATACACAAGATATTGACCTCCGCTCATCATCAGTACACTTTTAATGTAAAAAAAAAAAAATACAGAGCCATGATCATTTTACTTCTGAATTCCTTTGGTAAGTCATAGTTCCTTCCTGTCATCAGTCATATTACTCACTTAATGACAGTTTGGTTTAATTAAAGCAGCCTCCAATACTTTAAATAAAAACCTATTTTTAAAACCAGTTATTTTTTTTTCCAGGATTAAAAGCTGTTAATGTGCCAGAAGCAATGGAAATTATGGTGGCTAATACACAAAATAAAACATTTAGCCTACATCTCTTCTAATTAAAAAATAATTATATTGCATTTTCCCACTAGGAATAGTGGTAATATTTTCCAATTTCTCGATGTCAATATCAACAATTTATATATTCTCATATTTTTAATAAATAGATTTCATAAAGTTATTCTAGTTCTTAAGTTGGCCTAAAAGGCTGTCCTCGGAAATGAAAACTACAATTTCACCATAATGGATACATTAAAACTGTTATATGAATTTGTTTGTAACACATTGTCCAGCATGACATCTGAGTAGGTTTGATTAGAAGGAGATTTACTTCAAAATAATGAATTCTGGTTCAGAGGCAAGCCCATATAGGAATCCTGGGCCCCAGAGGGCATTCTAATGCTACCAGACCCCTAACTACTCTCAGCCTATGGGCCATATCCCCTACTCCATCCATCTCTGCCTCAGTTATCTTTCCTAATATTTAGATTCTACCACTTCTCCACTGTGAAATCTATGCCAATACCTGTCCAGAATTCATTAAGATGTCCATGAATGTTCTGCTACAATTTTTTTTTTTTTTTTTGTCAACCTACATGGGAGCCTCATTATCTAATTTCATTCACTCTGTGCTCCATTCATACTGGAACTGTTCACTGTTTCTCAAATACATCCTCTGTGTTTCCAGGTCCTTGTTGATTCAATTCTGTTTGCCTGAAATGCCTTCTTCCCATGCTCCAGAAAATCCTCAATCTTTCCTTTGCATTTTTAAAAGTAATGTTTATTAAGGTAAAATTCAGAGCAAGCTACCTTAAATCATGTTTTGGAACAAGGTAAGTGTATAAATAAATAAAATTCAAAACAGTTGAAGCAAAAAAAATGAACCATCCATTTCCATTATCTAGATATATACTGAAATGTTAACAGTGGCTGTTGATTTTATCCTTTTTCCCCCTTCTGAGTAGCTTTGTTTTTTACACAATTATTATGATACAGTGTATATTTTATTTTTGTGTTCCTATAACATTAGACTGGGTATTTTTCTGTGTTATCTCAAGGACTTTGTAAACATTGTTTTATTATTTCATTTCCTTTGTTGAGTGGCTAAACCAGGTTACAACCATCTTCAAGCACTCAGTATACTCCCCTTTCCCTGTAAATTATCATCTTCCCATGAGGAGGCTGACTCATGTCCTCTTGATATCCTTTAAAGAGGGGGAGTATTGGTGCAAAATTCTTTGTGATCTACAATTCTTGGCTCTAACCCTTACCATGAAACAAGTCAAGGGTCTGGAAACAGGCTCTTCCAAACTTCAGCAAACAGGGATTTTTTTTTTAAAGCTTTTGCTTTTTTCTAGATTAATTTTAAACTTACAAATAAATTACAATTATAGTATGAAGAGTTTCCAAACACGCTCATCCAATTTCCTTTGTTTAACAACTTGTATTACCATATAGTATTTATTTACCTTATTAACCTTGGCAAAATATGCCAACTAATTGAACCAGTTTTTCCACTAATGCTTTTTTTCTATGTCAGTCTAACTCAGGATACCATCTGAATTTAATTGTTGTGTACTGTAGTTTCCCCTGATGTGTGAGAGTTCTTCAGTCTTATCTTTCATGACATTTTTTTTTTTGGTTTTCACTTTTATATTCTCCATGTCACTTTTGAAGGGGCAGTTAATATGTAGAGTGCTTTTCAGCACGAGGTTGAATCCAATGTGTCTCATTATACTGAAACTGCACATTCAAGGGAAGAATGCAATAGTCAATGTGTCATCAGTGTATCATTGCACAGGGTATATGTTGTTGGTATGTTTTACCAATGATATTATTTATACTCAGAACTTGACAAAGATAATGTCTGACAGGTCCCTGCATTGTAAATTTCACTTTTTCCCTTTGAAATCCCTAAATATTTAAATAAACATACTTTTGAGATTTTTCAAATATGTTTCTGCTTCGATTTTCACTTACTCATTTCTCATTCACCAATGGATCTTGCCCAGGAAATCATATACTGTGATATACTAAATGGTAATTTTTCTATTTTTCTTCTTATTTATTTATTTATTTGGATTCTTTTGCAAGAAAGACTTGCCACACCTCTTCATCCCCTCATTTACTTAATCTTTTCTTTGTATAAGTACAAATTCATGGGTATTTGTTTTTATTTTTTTTTTTAGTACTTCCTTATACTCTGGAATTGCAAGATACCCCAGACTTGTCTTTATTTATGTATTTATTTGCCCTTTTATATTGTGTTATTTTAGTCACCAAAAAATACATCATTAGTTTTTGATACAGTGTTCCAAGATTCATTGTTTATGTACAACACCCAGTGCTCCATGCAATACAGGCCCTCCTTAATACCTACCACCAGGCTCTCACCTATCCCCCCCAACCCCCTCCCCTCTAAAACCCTCAATTTGTTTCTGAGTCCATAGTCTTTCATGGTTTGTTTCCCCCTCCAATTTCCCCCAATTCACTTTTCCTGTCCTTCTAATGTCCTCCATGTTATACCTTATGTTCCACAAGTAAGTGAAACCATATGATAATTGACTTTCTTTGCTTGACTTATCTCACTCAGCATAATCCCCTCCAGTCCTATCCATGTTGATACAAAAGTTGGATATTCATCCTTTCTGATGGCTGGGTAATATTCCATTGTATATATGGACCACCTCTTCTTTATCTATTGGTCTGTTGAAAGGCATCTCCATTCTTTCCACAGTTTGGGCTATTGTGGAAATTGCTGCTATGAACATTGTGGTACATATGGCCCTTCTTTCCACGACGTCTGTATCTTTGGGGTATATACCCAGGAGTGCAATTGCTGGGTCATAGGGTAGCTCTATTTTTAATTTCTTAAGGAATCTCCACACTGTTTCCCAAAGTGGCTGCACCAACTTGCATTCCCACCCAAAACAGTGTAAGAGTTTTCCCCTTTCTCCACATCCTCTCCAACATTTGTTGTTTCCTGCCTTGTTAATCTTTGCTATTCTAACTGGTGTAAGGTGGTATCTCAATGTGGTTTTAATTTGAATATCCCTGATGGCTAATGATGATGAACGTTTTTTCATGTGTCTGCTATCCATTTGTATGTCTTCATTGGAGAAGTGTATGTTCATTTCTTCTGTCCATTTTTTGACTTGATTATTTTTTTGGGGGGTGTTGAGTTTGAGAAGTTCTTTATAGATCCTTGGATATCAGCCCTTTGTCTATAGTGTCATTTGCGAATACCTTCTCCCATTCCGTGGGTTGCCTCCTTGTTTCGTTGACTGTCTCCTTTGCTGTGCAGAAGCTTTTTATCTTGATGAAGTCCCAAAAGTTCATTTTTGCTTTTGTTTCCTTTGCCTTTGGAGACATGTCTTGAAAGAAGTTGCTGTGGCTGATGTCGAAGAGGTTACTGCCTATGTTCTCCTCCAGGATTTTGATGGATTCCTGTCTCATGTTGAGGTCTTTCATCCATTTTGAGTTTATCTTTGTGTATGGTGTAAGAGAGTGGTTGAGTTTCATTCTTCTATACATAGCTGTCCAATTTTCCAAGCACCATTTATTGAAGAGACTGTCTTTTTTCCACTGGAAATTTTTCCTGCTTTGTTGAAGATTATTTGACCGCTAAGTTGAGGTCCCCAGATTTGTCTTTATTTCCCTTGCTAAAGCCCTGGAATCAGCCAGTTCACTGTGGAGCTATATTGTGTGAGGAGTATATTTTCCACATGTACTAGAGAATGGTATTAGAAAAAAAAGATGTGCTGGATATGCTCTTTGCTATTAAATATCAGTGCTTCTGGTCCCTCTCAGTTGATAGCATTAACGAACCACCACCCCCCCAACCACACACACACATACACATTAATTATGCATATACACCTCTACATTTAATTGTGTATCTGTGTATGTGTGTTTAATGAGTCAATGTTGATACTTTAAAAAGAGAGAAAGAGAGAGAAAGAATAGCAGAGGGAGAGGGAGATGCAGACTCCCTGCTGAACAGGGAGTCCAGTGCAGGACTTGATCCCAGAATTCTGGGATCATGACCCAGTCCAAAAGCAGGTGCTTAACCAACTGAGCCACCCAGCCATTCTATGTTGATACTTTTGACTCTAGTCTAATACCACATGCTTTATTCTGACTTGTAGCCTTTCCTTAACTATAACTTCTTTCTCCAGCATTAAGAAACCCAGATCTCATTATTTACTATCTATCTATCTATCTATTTGTCTATCATTAGTATAAAAATAAAGTAGTTTCAGAATTCCCAACTGTACCCCTATGAGAAACAAATGTGCCAATGAGGGTACAGTGTTTGTGATAAGTTCTTTTTGTCTTTAGCCTTACATTATCCTTCATTAATCATGCTTCTAACTTAAATGGTACATTCTCTTTGAGAGCTTCTCCCAGGACATCACTATTAAAAGGTTCCACCAATGACACTTCTGCTTGTGCTTTTAGGATTAGATCACAATTCCATAGGTATCCTGCTCATCCAAAGAATGCAGACATACAGAAGACATAGTATCTGCTCTCAAGGAGCTTATTGCCTCAAAGCTTCTTTTCCTTTTGCTCACAGAATTGGATATTGTGGCTACAATATGCTGTCTGGTATGAAAATGAGTTTAGCAAATGTTATTGCAGTAAGTGAATGAATGAATAGATATTCTATATAAACAAGAATGAAAAGTCTGAAAAGACACATGGGGGCTGAAGACAAAGAGGTGTTTGATGGTTAGGAGCCATGGCTTTAGATTTGCATATACCTAGATTTGAATCCTAACTCTGACATTTACTGCCAGCTATCTAAACTTAGGCTGCATGGAAGTGTTAGAATTGCAGGCAGAAGATAACTGAGAAGACCACATATTTGCAATCAAATTGCACAGTCATTTTTGGAAAACCAAGAAAATTGTTGGTGCTAGCAGAATATCTAGTAGATATATGACAGGTGAAGTTTTTGCCACCTCTCAGACATGGAAATACAATGTTAAAAAAAATCCTAGATGCATACATATGGACATTTATTTTAGTTCATTTAAGGTTATTAGATTTGAGTATTGCTTTTGACAATTTTTTTTTCCTTAAGAGAATAAAGTAGAGTTTTTTAAATCTCCTCTACCACCCCAGCCAACCTCTAACCTCAGAGTGGTTTTAGACTCTCATTAGCTATTACTGATGTGAAAATTACATTTGTGAAGTGGCAAACAGGGCCCCTTTGAAGGCACAAATCAGTGTACTCCCTTTTAATTTATATTCCTTTCCCTCTCCCCTGCACTTACATATAAACTTGCAGTCCCTTCTCTGAGTAGAGAGAGTTGCTGGTGCAACTGCAGATATTTTCAAATCTTAATTACTCATTGAGTAGACTTCAATAAGATGTTTCTTAAGGTGTTCTGGTGACCATTAAGATGACTGAAATCACCAGATCGAATTTGATAATACTTTGTTTTTTCCCTTAAATGATTGTGGCATTAGACAAGGATGCACTCTGCTGAATTAATCATCCAAAGGCTGTGGGTCATTTTCTCAGTATGGATCTATTTCCACAGATCTTGGTTTTCTGAATCATTCCTCATCATGGTGTCATAACCCTTGACTTGATAGACATAATCAGGAAGGGCCAGAGGACATGGATTCTTTACTAGTGTCTATTCCAAAGCAAGAAATGTGGTAAGGACATATTGGAAGCATATAAATCTCGTAATGCCCTACAAAAACAATCACCCTTCTCACAATGAGGCAAGGGTCAGCCTGGAATCTATTTCATCTAAAGAGAATTTTAAAAATTTACAATGAAGTTATAATTTATAATCTCTGATTTTCATCATTGCATAATATCCTGAATAATGTGTACAAAGGTGTGGACAAGTTTAAGAAGATCAGTTGGGATAGTACAAACTCATGGTTAGCAGCACCAAACCACTTATTTAGCTGATGCCCAAAAATATGAGGAAAATTGTTCTCATCTCAAAGTATGACCCTTGGGCATCACCTAGGAACTTGATAGGCATGCAAAATTTCAGACTCCACCTCCTGAATCAGAAACTCTGAAGCGGGGACCCAGCTATGTAAGTCTTAAGCAGTGATTCTAATGCATGCTAATATTTGAGAAACGGTGGACTAGAGGAGAGAATCACGTCAAACAGCATGCCTCGAAAGGAGTACTCACCTTTAACTGAGAAATAAAGCTCAAATTAGGCTGAACATAAGTACAAGTTTGCCTGCCTACTTGAGGTTTATAAAAACTCTTGTACAAGTGTAACCATTAGTAGTGCCTTTTCCACCTTCAAATATGTCCAAATTTGGAATAAAAATTATATGGTCCTCCCAATCTAAGTTGTGTTGCAGCAAGAGAGCCAAGGGAACAAATATCTAAAACTTTCTGCATCCCCTCTGTCTTATCTTTTGGCAGGACCCTCAGTACCCAAACCCTTTTGAAATCCCAGTAGCAAATGAAGGATGTGGATATAATTCACACAGATCAACTAGAATGGACACAAAGCAAGGTAGAGTAGGATAGAAAATGGAATTTTAGTGGCAAGTGGAAGCTATCTATCAAATTTGGTGCTCGTTTTCTTTATTGATTTCAGAGAAAATGGAAGAAATAATTTAGTCATTTATTTTTTACTTAACTATTCTCTTTACTCTCTTATGAAGTTCTCAATACATGCCACTTCTTTTCCCCAGCTAGCAAATTATTCAGTTCTGAAGTTCTGAATTTCTTTTGTTCTTCCACCTATAAAGCTGAGAAGCTGAAAGTAATAAAATGTTGCCCCAGATGCTCTTCTTTTACATTAAATTTATCCCACTTTAACTCTGATCTCTTCAAAGTCCAACTATTAAATTTCTTTCATTTTGTTTCATGAAAGAAGGTATAAGATTGTAACCTCCTTATTACAGGTGCCCACGTCTTGTCATGGACTTGAGTTAGGAACTAAATATTTTGATCTAGGTAAGTTCTTCTAGATAACTTAGATAACATTTATTCATTCAAATATAGACTTCATATTAGCTGCAGCTCCCTTCTCCCTCAGAAATATGACTTAAGTTAGTTTAAATTCCATTTTCTAACCCAGTATCAATCCAGAATGTTGTCCATTGTTTCTATCCATTCCCATGATTGGCTTTCTTCTCTTTACCTCATCCATCTTGCTTTTGTCCTGTCTCAGTTTAACTGAGAGTAAACTTAGATACAGAAGTCTGTTTTTGTACTGCTATTATTGTTTTTTTAAAAGAGTTTTACTCAATATTGAGTGGTGAGAAAATCACACACTCCTTCCCCCATAATGTATATAGCCTTACCACAATACATTCTATTTTATTCTGTCACATGTAGCATAGCACTGTCTGAATTGATATTGTTCATTTACTGTTATTTTGTAATATTTCCATCACTATGCCATAAGTGTGCTCTATTTGATTTATTGCTATTTGTAGCTGTTGCCCTATACCTATATGCTGAGTGCATAACCGAGTACATGGATAGAGGAATAATTGAGTAACAGCCCATGCATTTCACCTCTTTACTTTTTCCCACTGCTCTTCCTATCACTTTTTTTACTCCTCTTCCTCTCCCTGTACTGCATCTTTGCCTTCTTCCTCTCTCTCCCCTTACCTCCTCACCTCATTCTCTTTGTCCTCTTCCTTTTCCTCCTCCAAAGAAATACCTTCTACATTCAGGCACTCTTAGAATACTCACTTCCACAAATACACACAAAATTTTTCTAAATTGTATTTCCTAAAAAACTTGGGGCTTCCTCTTGATAGAGTAGAATATAGTTTTATCTCTTATGCAGAAAATATGTGTTCAGCACCAGTTCTGTTAGTACTGTACGAGGTAATGAGACTATCAGGAGGAGTGTAGCAGACATACTTGTTACTCATGTGGGACCTTAACATGGTGGGGAAGAGAGGTATTAATCAAATGATCAATGATATATTTGAATTATTATTGCACACTGAAATTATTTCTATGAAGAAAGGTGATAAGGAGCCATGAAAACCTATTATAGGGAAACCAGATCTAGTCTGGAGTTTCAAAGAAGGCTTCCTAAGGCAGTGAACTTGAATTGAGAAAACAAGTAATAAATGAAACAAGATGGTATCAGGAGGGAGACAAACCAAAAGAGACTCTTAATGTCAAAACAAACTGAGGGGGGCAGGGGTAGGGGTGTCGGGAGAGGGTGGTGGGGTTACATTATATGTTTATAAAAAAATTAAAAATTAGGGACACCTGGGTGGCTCAGTTGGTTAAGCACCTGCCTTCGGCTCAGGTCATGATCCCAGCATCCTGGGATCGAGTCCCGCATTGGGCTCCTTGCTCAGCAGGGAGCCTGCTTCTCCCTCTGACTCTGCCTGTCACTCTGTCTGCCTGTGCTCACTCTCTCTGACAAATAAATAAATACAATCTTAAAAAAAATTAAAAATTAAAAAAAAAAGTTTACTAAGCAAGGGGAAGGTGAAAGCATGCTTAAAGGAGAGGGAACAGCACTTGCAAAAGCCTTCATGTAGGAGGGAACATGGATGATCCTAAAAATTAAAAGACTGGTGGTAACTGGAGAACTGTGAGAAAGAGAGTTAGACAAAGACAAGGTCATGCAAAATTTTGAGTTCAAATTACATATTTAGCCTTATCTTTACAGCAAGCGAAAATTCTATAAGAATCTAAATATGGACTTTTAAACTAAAGTATTCCTTCAGCTACAATATGATGTAGGAAACAGATTGGAAGGGATCATAAATAGATGCATAGAGACCAGTTACGAAACTTTTGCAGGTATCCAAGTGAAAGATGATGGCAGTTGATGGTTACACATATAAAGAGAAGTGGATAGATTTCAGCAATATTTCCAAAGGAAAATAAACATGACTAAATGAGAATTTTACCTCTAAGATGGTTATTTCCTCTGAACTGTGGAATCCAGAGAACAGAGTTGTTTAGAGCAGCCACCCTGAAAGCAGCCGTGACCTTGAGCTGAAAGACATTCCACCTCAAGGGTAACATTACAAGCCCTAGTTTTCCTTTGATGATGCTGGTTTTTACCTTTTTTTCCCAGAATAATATAATACAATATTTAAAACATGAAAAGTATGTAAAAATAATACAGTGATTACCTTATCACTCAGATTAAGAAATAAAATGTTGCAAAAATAAAACCATGCTAGAGCATTCCATTATAAGAATAAGCAGCAGTTTTTTGCTGTTCCTCATGAGAAGCTTTTAGGGTCTTTTCTTTTCTTTTCTTTCTAAAGCATGTATATGAAGATTTTAAATGTGTATCTTGGAACAGAATCAGTGGTCATAGGGTACATACATACATCCTCAATATTACTAGGTATTGCCGTATTGTTCCTGGAAAAAATGTACCAATTTACACTCTGGCAATATATAACCGTGCGTGGTGCCTTACCAATTCTGTGACATTTGGAATAGATACATTTTTTTAAATTATAAATCTAATGATAATGAAATTACACTCCATGGGGCGACTGGGTGGCTCAGTGGGTTAAAGCCTCTGCCTTCGGCTCAGGTCATGGTCCCAGGGTCCTGGGATGGAGCCCGGTATCGGGCTCTCTGCTCAGCGGGGAGTCTGCTTCTCCCTCTCTCTCTGCCTACCTCTCTGCCTACTTGTAATCTCTATCAAATAAATAAATTAAAAAAAAAAAGAAATTACACTCCATGTAATACTAATTTTATTTTCATGAATGACGATTATTTTGCATTTCTGCAATTACCACGCAGGTTCTGAATCTTGACAAATATTTATTGGCCACGTATTTCTTCTATGAATTGGTTGTTTTCTGTCGTGTGTGTGTGTATGTGTGTGTGCATGTGTGTGTCTGTGATTCTTACTGATTTGTAGGTTCTCAATATATTCTGGACTGGTATCTTTCTCATATCTATGATAAATATTTTCTCCCCATTGAGTGTTGTCTTTTCGCTTCTTCTGTTATCTTTCAATTAATTATTTTTTTATCATTAAAGTTAAATGCAGTTAGTTTTATAACAAGTGTTCTTGGCTCTTTTATTTTTTCTTGGGAAAAACTTCCTTACCTCAAATATAAAAAGATATTCTTTAATGTTTTGAAGTTTAGTTTTGCATTTATGATTTAATTCACCTGGAATTCTTTTTATTGCATGGGGAGTGTGTCTTAATTTAGTATTTCTTTGTAAGGCCCTAATTGCACTAGCACTACTAGTTGAACAGTCTTCTTCCACTAATCCTCTACATTGTCAGCTCCTTTACACATTGTATTCAGACATGCAAAATAACATGTTTGGACTTATATGGCCTTTTCTGCATGTCACATGTTTTGTTATACATATTTTCATTTTCTTTCTTTTTAAATTAAATTAATTTATTTTCTGTTATGATATTTATTACTTAACCAAAGAGTTATTTAGAAGAGACTTTTATAATACTCAAGGAAAATAACTTTTTAGTTATCTCTCTGTTCCTGAACCAAATTACACTTGCTGCTTGAAATTTATTGAGCTTGTATGGTGTACTGCATGTCCCATTTTATTATTACTTATTATTACTATTATTATTATTAGGGGGGAGGGGGAGGGAGAGTGTGTGTGCCCATGAGCAGGGGGAAGGGCAGAGGGAGAGGAGATAGAA